>JAULBS010110871.1:0-15104 GCA_032355785.1 Symmetromphalus regularis | reverse complement strand
TTCAGTTATCAGGTTGAATATAACCAAACAACACCTGCAAAAAATGTCTTGATATCTAATGAAATTATATTACCTGATATCTACCAGCCATTTATAAAATTATATTACCCTGATAATTTCAGCAGCTAATTATAAAATTATATTACCCTGGTATGTATCAGCTAATAATTATTATAAAATTATATTACCTAGATATCTTTATCAGCTATTTATAAAAAATTACCAGATATCTATCAGCTAATTATGAAATTTTATTACATGATATCTTTATGAGATAATTTTAATTTTCAGTATTTTGTTTATAAATATATGTACAGTTTATGTATGTACATATAATTTTAATATAGCTTTTTATTTAGATTTAATTTTTTTTAAATATAACTTTGTTGATTAATGTCCTCCCACTTGTTGATAAAACATTGTTGTAGGTTACCTAATCTCTCCAGTTATTACCTGCTCATCCAAAACATTTCACAACTTTTGTAGATACTGTAAAATAAGATAAATTAAAAAAAGCTTTTAAAAGAAAGAAAAAAGAAAATCATAATAAAATACAGTGATCTAATCATTAAAACAAATATGGATTTTACAGAAAGCATTTCATATTTAAAATGAATTTTAAAGTAACTAGAGATTGTTTAAAAAATTATATTTCATATTTCATTAATTTTCAGTGTTGCTATAATAGTTTGTTTCCCTAGGTCATGGTTTTATATATTTATTCTTTGAAAACATGTTTTCTTGTAGATATTAAAGTTTATAGCACTTTTTTCTTGTATGTGTGTGTGTGTGTGTGAGAGAGAGAGAGAGAGAGAGAGAGAGAGACTATATAGTGTGTTTTATGATCTGGTTTTAATTTAGTACTGGAGGATGTCAAACATGACTAGTATAATAGTTTTGAAAGTACCAGGGTATGTTATCAGCGGTATTAATAGAGTTATTTACTGCGTACTTCACTCACTATAGATATATGTATAATATATACACACATGTATTCAGGCTGACTGAAATGTCCAGACATGTTACGGAATTTGGGTCAAAGTAGTTTTTCATCTGATATAAACTGAGTTTAGTATTTCTCTGATCTGTCTGGCCGCTCGCTGGCGGGTGATCTGATTAGTGAAGGTTGAGGGTGTTTACACAGTGGACAGTGGACCAACATGTGCTCCAGCCTAACAAAGTGAAACAACACTGGCCTAGTTAAATACAAGTAGCACCCAACTGACTTGGAACTTTGTTTAACATTGTTTTACTTGTGTTTTACTTGTTTTTCTCTGTTCTACTTGCTCTGGGGTCACACAATTTCTCCTCTCAACACTGGCTCTCCAATTGGCTGGTGGAATTTGTGGAATGGTTTAGTGGCCTGCTTCACTGGAATTAACACAATTTACACACATAATTTAAAGAGTAAACCATTTAGCTATTTGAAAAGTATATATTGAACTTCTTTGAAATGAGTTTGTCATCCTAGAGTAAGATTTAGGCCTACTTATTCTTTATAAAATTGTTTACAAAATTGAGTTAAATTAGTGATTTATGTACACATAAAAACAATTCAATTATGGTGGGAGGCAAAATCTTCCTGTTTAAATATGAGAAATATTAATTGCCAGTGTTTGTACCACTATAAAGAGCACATTTAAACACTGTTTTTTAATTTAAAAATAAGTGTAAAAAGCACCACAAACTGTCTTTGTAATAGTATGTTCATTGTACACAATATAATAAAAGTATTTCATTTCTTAACTTCTGGTATATTCTCAATTATGTTTACTATCCTAACAAATCACAGGTGTAAAGCTAACCAGAAAATGGCAAAAAATTTCATAAATTTTAGTTTTTGAATCAAACATTAAATTTTCAAAACATATCCCCTAAATGTTTATAAAAATGACACTTTTTAAAATATTTATTCTATTTTTTCTTGAAACCTGTAAAATATAATTATTAAAAATATTGTCTTGTTGATATAAGATATATATATTTTTAACTACTGTATTTTTGTAAAATCATTTTAACCATATTTATCTAATTTTATATTAATGTGTATCTTTTTTCTTTTTTTGTACATTTTCTTTCATAAAGAGTGTACATCTTAACGATAAAGGTAACATTTTCTAGTTTAACTGGAAATGAATAATCATATAATTATAGTAAAACACAGATTTTACTATTTGTTGTATTGCAACTTTCCTAGTGAAATAATAGATTTAATCCATTAACAAAAAAATCCCTGATTTTGCAATAGCTAAACAGTAATTTGCAGCTCTGAATGTTAAAAAAAATACATAAACATGTGAAATAAGTTATGTACATAAAGTGATTTGTCAGCATAAAATAATAAATTATGTATGGTACATTAATTAATTGACAACATTTATAAATTATAATATTAAATATGTAAAAACATAATACATTTAATTAATGACTGTATATATCTATAATGTACAAAACATTCTGTATAATGTGTAAAACATCTTGTATAACATATAAAACATTCTGTATAATGTAAAACATTCTGTATAACATGTAAAACATCCTGTATAATGTGTAAAACATATTGTATAATGTATAAAACCTTCTGTATAATGTGCAAAACATTCTGTATAATGTAAAACATTCTGTATAATGTGTAAAACATACTGTATGTGTAAAACATCCTGTATAATGTGTAAAACATTCCGTATAACATGTAAAACATCCTGTATAATGTGTAAAACATCTTGTATAACATATAAAACATCTTGTATAATGTGTAAAACATTCTGTATAATGTAAAACATTCTGTATAACATTTAAAACATCCTGTATAATGTGTAAAACATCTTGTATAATGTATAAAACCTTCTGTATAATGTGCAAAACATCCTGTATAATGTGTAAAACATTCTGTATAATGTAAAACATTCTGTATAATGTGTAAAACATCCTGTATAATGTGTAAAACATTCCATATAACATGTAAAACATCCTGTATAATGGGTAAAAAATCTTGTATAGCATATAAAACATTCTGTATAATGTGTAAAATATTCTATAATATACATGATATAAAATTAGGAAAAGGGTGGGGAGTGTAGTATCATCTTGCTAGCCAGCACTCTAATTACAGCAAATCTATTCAGTTTGTGCAGAGAACACTGGAATTAATGATGCATAGCATGGGCTTCATTTACAGAATAACATAAGAGAAAACACTTCTCCGCTCACACACTCTGGAATCAACTGGTTAGCAGGTAAATGACAAACTCACACACACCTATCTTCTCAGTCGAATCATGGTTTGATCGCCTTCTGTAGTGCAGTGGTTAGACTCATGGCTGGTAGGTACTGGGATCAAATCTCAGTCGAGGCATGGAGTTTATTAATCTCAGTATTGGCTTCAACCCAGAGTAAGTGCTCTGCAAGGCTCATTGGGTATGTGTATAGCACTAAACACCAACAAGTGGTCCACAACTCGTTTATCACAGGCAGTGGTATGTGCTATTCTGTCTATGGGATAGTGTATATAAAAGATCCTTTGCTGCTTATCGATAAGAGTAGCCACCTTAGTGTCGAGGCAGCGAGTTTATGTCTCCTACTAACACTAACTTCTGTCCTGGACAGACAACACAGGAAGCCGAATTGTGTGTCCAGAAAAGCGTGTTTGAACCTTAATTGGGTTTAAGCATGAAAATAAATACAATCAACCAGGCATGGTTTTTTAATCATGATATCAGCTCCAACCGAGATTGAGGACTCTTTAAGGATTAATATATATAGCTGTACATCACTTATACCAACCAGTGATCCGTAACTGGTTTATCAAAGGATGTGGTATGTGCTGTCCTAAGTGTGGAAACAACTAAAAGATTCCTTGCTGGTAATTGGAAAGAGTATCCTATGTGGCAGTAGGTTTTTTTCTCAAAAGACCATGGTTTGCAAAACTATTCTGACACCTAATAGACACTGAATAAACAATGTGCTGGGGTGTCATTAAACAAACAGTTCTTTCGTAATAACTTAACCTTTCCTTTGATCACATTAACTTCTAACACTCCTCATTGTAATTATGAAGAACGTTATTAAATAATTTGTACTTCCATTGATGTTACACTCCTTAAATTATACGTTAACTTATAGAAATTGTTATCATAATTAACACTGACACATGGAACTATATTTCATGTATGACTTGATTATGTGTGGAAGATTTACAACTTATTAACAACATGTAGAACATTGTTATAAACATGTATAACAAAGTTATTAACATGTAGAAGTGCTATTAATGGTAGAAACATGATATGACATTCCTTTGTTTAATTACATGTATAACAATATTATTAATATGTAGAAGAGTGTTATTAACATGTATAAACATGATATTACATTCCTTTATTAATCACATATATAACAATGTTATTAACTTGTATAAACATGATATGACATTATTTTAATTACATGTATAACAATGTTATTAACATGTAGAAGTGTTATTAACATGTAGAAACATGGCATTCCTTTGTTTAATTACATGTATAACACTGTTATTAACAAGTAAAACAATGTTATTAATATAAACATGATATGACATTCCTTTAATTACATGTATAACAATGTTATTAACATGTAGAAGATTTATTAACATGTATAAACATGATATGACATTCCTTTGTTTAATTACATGTAGAACAATGTTATTAACATGTAGAAGAGTGTTATTAACATGTAGAAGAGTGTTATTAACAAGTAGAACATGTTGAGGCTCATCTCTGTTGATCTGCCCAGTGAAAGCAGTTCTGCAGAATATGCAAATAATTAATTATGAGTGGAGCACATAATTACATGTATTTGACAGTGATCATTAAATGACAACAGCTTGCCTGTGACTGTCAGTTGGAGGTCACCGAGATGAAGACAACTCCGCCATGCCTGAACCGCGCTAGCGACGGGGAAAATCAATGCCAGCGTATAATCATTTAGCTTAGTGTATCAAATACTGCACATAGTATTTGTCTTGTAACGGACAATCAATAATTGAAAGCAGTGGCTAGGCTGGCAATCTGTCCCTTGATATTAAAATCGTTTTATTTCTAATAGCGATATAATTTCTTTGATTTGCAGACAGAGGAAGTTTGATCTGTTGAAATTGTTTTCTGTAATTCATGATGTGTTAGTTAAAAGAAATAATGTGAATTTTGTTTGTATTGAATACATATAAGTACATATATATAATGTGTCAGAATATTAAGTTATTAAATAAACTTGTAATGTTTTTCAATCCTATATCTAGGTTGCTGATGGGTGTGGGTATCTGGTAGAGGTGTTGGTATGTGGGAGTGGTGTTGGTATGTCGGAGGGGTGTTGGTATGTGGGAGGGGTGTTGGTACGAGGGAGGGGTGTGGGTGTATCTATTAAGAAGGATATTAAATATTTGGAGTAGGAAGTGCTTTCAGGGCAGTTATTATCCGATATTACAAGTTACGTGTATTCAGGATAGTTAATGTCAGATAATGAGGAGGTGATTTGGCAAGCTATTGGAGGGAAAGAATGTTAATAAATGGGTGGGTATAGAATATTAACTGTTACAACCATTTATGTTTGATATCTTCTGACATTATCTGCGTCATGTTATTAGTAAACCCATTCTTTTTATGTTCCTGTTTAATTTTTACCACTGCATCTATGAGGATGTTTATCCTGTGTTTTTTGTAAACTTTTAATTAAGGGCCAAAATTGCTTCCTGGAAGTTGGGGAGACAGACACCCCCACCGTCTAAAAAGTGTGGTGGGGTGTCTTCCTCCATCACCCTAGGATTGACGCCATTATTGACCCCCTGTGTACTTCAGCATATTTGTGCTAAAAGTAAAGTTTAGTTTATTTTATTTAATGACGCCTCTAGAGCACATTGATTTTTATCTTATCATCAGCTATTGGACGTTATACATATGGTTATTCTTACATATTTATTTAGAAGAACCCACCCACTGCTTCCACATGGGCTACTTTCCAATAAGCAGCAAGGGATCTTTTATATGCACCATCCAACAGACAGGACAGCACATACATGTACCACAGGTTTTGATGAACCAGTTGTTGACCACTGGTTGGAATGGAAAATAGCCCAAACAGCAATTGGGTCCACTGAGAAGGATCGATCCAACTGTTTGTGCTAAGATTACATGGTTGTTACACTGATACAATAAAGAGAAATACTGGTAAAGATTATTATTTAGGCATATTAATTTCAATTTTTTTAAGTAGAAAGTGGAGACGAGGATAATTATATAGGTGTCTACCCTTGTCCACAAAGTATTTACGCCTATGCCTTTAATAATGTTTAATAAAGTTTTGCTTTCATTTATTTTCAGGACAACTGACTTTGTGGTGTGAAGAGCTGGGCCGGTCCCTGTTGCTGCGACACCAGAAAAACCGACCGTCGTCCGACCTGGGCAAGGGACCACCACCCGGTATGCATCCGCAGATGCAGAACAAGATGCAGCAGGTGCACCCTGGGTAAGCATTTTTGTCAAATTGTAAATAGACCGGTGCACCCTGGGTAATCAGTTTTGTCAAATAATAAATAAATAAATGCACTCTGGGTAACAGTTTTGTCAAATAATAAATACACAGATGCACCATGGGTAAGCAGTTTTGTTAAATAATAGACAGATGCACCCTGGGTAAGAAGTTTTGTCAAATTGTAAATTGGTAGATGCACCCTGGGTAAGAAGTTTTGTCAAATTGTAAATCGGTAGATGCACCCTGGGTAAGAAGTTTTGTCAAATTGTAAATCGGTAGATGCACCCTGGATAAGCAGTTTTGTTAAATAATAAATAGACAGATGCACCCTGGGTAAGAAGTTTTGTCAAATTGTAAATCGGTAGGTGCACCCTGGGTAAGCAGTTTTGTTAAATAATAAATACACAGATGCACCCTGGGTAAGAAGTTTTGTCAGATAAATATTAAGTTACCTGCAGTCGTTTATTTATAGCAAGAGTGCATGCTGCATTAGCCATTTAGAAAATTATTAGTATGGGGGACACTTTTGTTGAAAATTATAAAAAGAAGCATTGAAGATTATACATGTATATCTGTTTAACTGGGGAAATAGCTGACAACTAATTCTACATACATACTTTACCATAACTATATATGTAGCATGGAATGAAATTTGCTTGTTTTTTAACTGACCCAGATTGAGTGTATGTATAGCCCAGTCAGGTGAAATTGTTGCTGGCCTTCTGTGTAGTTTTTGCAAATTTAAATTAGCCAGTGAGCAGAATTCCAATTAGTGGTCAGCTGATCCAGGTTAATTTTGTACCCTGATGTGAAAAGATTCCATCTTCATTATCATCTCCATTATCATCTCCATACACTGACAATGTTAAGGTTTGGCTCATATATATCTTTAAAATGTCAAAAATATCCATATTTTACCTCTGTTCTCCAATTATCCATTGCTTAAAAAACAAAAAAACAAAAAACACACCAAAAAACTACATATTTTGAAAGGTAAACCATAATTTTTTTTAATGAAGTATAATTTGAAACAAATTTAGTCATGATATAAAAATAGAATTACTTTTTTCCATATTTCATTTAAAATGAAACAATTGGAATTAATTTAACAGTTTTGTTTTGAACTCGAATGCTTGTAAGAGCAGTTTACTAAACGAAGATGGCCTTTTGTACTGCAGCATATTGTTTCTACCATATGACAAATTAATCATTGTTTAAATAAGCCTGTGATGTGCCAAATATCACCAGTCCATTCTTGTATCTATGGAAACTAATTATTCACCAGCTTAATATACAGCCTAGCTAATGCCATCACTTGATTTGCCAGACTGTTCAGCAGTCATTTAATCTAACAGTTGAAGGGAAGCAACTCCTGTTTACTGTTGGCTTTCTAAAGCACGTTAGCACCAAACAGCTAAAGTAAATTGAAATGAAATCAATAAACATCAACTCAATTTGAATAGATTTATAACAGATTGTAAATAAATTATAAAAACCATTGTAATATGAGTGATTAAAAACCAGCATTGTTATATGACCTGTAAAATCAGGTATTGTATGCGTTTAAAAAAACACCTTTGTAACAGCATTAGAGTTAAAATATGTGTGTTATGAGGAGTTATTTTGTCACTACAATGATCTCACGCATGTTACACTTGAGATGTTGACAGATAATAAATGAATGAAGCTGTAAGTTAGCCTTGGCGGCAGTCCTCTTTCATTTGTCTTAACGTCATCACATCTTTTATCTACAGGGCATATTTAACTGGTGTTATGTGCTATCCTGTCTGTGGGATAGTGCATTTAAAAGATACCTTGCTGTTTATAGAAAAGCAGCGGGTTTCATGTCTCCTACTAACACTAACCTCTGTCCTGGACAGACTGCACAGGAACCTGAGTTGTGTGCCCAGGACAGCATGCTTGAACCTTAACTGGATATAATCACGAAAATAAATACAACCACCACCACCATCCCTGATCATGTTGAAACAAAAATGGGGTAAACAGCATGATTATGCAAATAATAAGTCAGTCTCAATGGTCCAGTCGTAGGACATCAGACTCTAAAGTTGAAGGCAGTGGTTCTAAACTCAATGGAGGCTGGCTCACACTTGACTACATGTCAAAATAACCAAATGTTTGACATCCAATAGTCAATGGTTAACAAATCAATGTGCTCTAGTGGTTTTGTTAAACAAGAAAAAAAAAGCAAATAATATGTGAAAAAGAGAGAGAGAAAAAAGAAGAATAGTGTGGATCCTGCACCTGGTCAGCTAAGAGAGAGAGAGAAAAGAAGAATAGTGTGGATCCTGCACCTGGTCAGCTAAGAGAGAGAGAGAAAAAAGAATACTGTGGATCCTGCACCTGGTCAGTTAAGAGAGAGAGAAAAAAGAAGAATAGTGTGGATCCTGCACCTTGTCAGTTAAGAGAGAGAGAAAAAAGAAGGATAGTGTGGATCCTGCACCTGGTCAGCTAAGAGAGAGAGAAAAAAAGAAGAATAGTGTGGATCCTGCACCTGGTCAGCTAAGAGAGAGAAAAAAAAGAAGAATAGTGTGGATCCTGCACCTGGTCAGCTAAGAGAGAGAGAAAAAAGAAGAATAGTGTGGATTCTGCACCTGATCAGCTAAGAGAGAGAGAAAAAAGAAGAATAGTGTGGAGAGAAAAAAGAAGAATAGTGTGGATCCTGCACCTGATCAGCTAACTTTCACGGATGCTACATAACAATTTCACTTGTTATATTTAAATGCATACTGTCATGGATGCTTTACCTAATTAATTTCCAAACAAATAATTAATTTTAAATATAAACATTTGATTTTTCCGTAGAAAAATTCAACTACTTACATGTACATAACTACTGCATCTCGCTTATTATCAATATTTAAAAAATAATAACGAATTATGCTCACGCACAAATAAGTCAGGTGATGGGGATTCCCCCTATTAGAAGTTCTTTTGAAACATTTGAATATTTTTGTAGCTGAAAAACATTTCTTGATATTTGAAGAATTCTAATTTTTAAATGAGAAAAAAATCTGTCGATTCGGCATGGAATTCCCTTTACCATGGTTGAGAAAACATCTTGCATAATATGAAAGTGAGATCTAGTATTACAAATGCATGTAAGTTTCATTCGTAATCAATATTTAGTGCACAAAGCCCCTTAAATTCTGTGGGAATATGCCTTTAACATTAAGAGAGAAAAAAAACTAGTCTAGTGATTATTAGCTTTCTATTCAGGACAAGCTGGTGTTTGTGGGTGCTCTGTAGCAATTTGACTGGTTACAAGCATACTTATTGGGTTTAATAGGAAACGGTAAAGTTAGATGACCAAGCATCTGCTAGTTATTTGGTCTTGAACGCAAGGCTGATAGCAGTAATGCCAATATGATAAGATAGACAAAACTGTGCTATTTCAGTTGATGTAATTTTCATGTTTCCGTTTAATGTGGGTGATTGTTATATGTTTTGCCTACTAAAACATATTAGTTAATTAATTATACTTGAAAAAAATACAATATATTTATGTCAACATATCTTTTGAAGGATTTTGGTGAAAAGCATCATCTTGTAATGACTTCTTCAGAAAGAGGTCATTAGCCGATTACTTGCTTTAAACAAATTATACGCAATGTGGATTTTGAAAAATGCAATAATGTAATTTATTTTAAGATGGATTTCTGGAATATACCAGTTCTAATTTAAACCATGTACTGTACACAGATAATTTCTTTGAATATTCAACTGGTGAGTTTGACATCTAATAGCTTCCGAGTATCATTAAATAATCCTTTTTTTCATTTAAAAAGTAAAGTTTCATTTGAATGTTAAAAAGTAAAGTTTCATTTGAATGTTAAAAAGTAAAGTCATTTGAATGTTAAAAAGTAGTTTCATTTTAATGTTAAAAAGTAATGTGTCAAATCCACACAAAAAATGTAGTAAATGTTTTTCTCAATATTTCAACTACTGTTGTCATACAGAGATGTTAAAAAGATTGTTATGAATACAAATTTATTACTTTTGGCATGCATCTGACATGTTTCCAATAGAACAAAAATGTCAGTCCATTTTTTTTCTTTTCTTGGTTGAATTATATATTTATTGTATTTATATATGAAACAAATAGAGCGGTTTAATTTCAGGTTTAGATTTAGAATGGAGAGAGTTTGTTTTTTGGAGTTTATTTTTTCAAAGAAATTCGAAATTTTAATATATTTGGAGGGATATTTTTTTTTCAGCAGAACTCCATGGCATGCCATAATTATCTTTTGAGAAATCCTAGATCTGTTCCTTTTGTATGGTATTATGTAAAATTGGATATTATCCTTCTCAGTAGACCCATTTGCAATTTGGACTATATTCCATTCCAACTAGCGGTCCACAACTGGTTCATCAAAGGTCGTGGTTTGTGCTGTCCTGTCTGTGGGAGGATATATATATATATAGATATACATGTATAAGACCCCTTGCTGCTTATCAGAAAGAGTAACATATGTGGCAGTAGTGGGTTTCCCCTGAACTAAATATGTCAGAATGACCATATGATTGATGTCCAATACCCGATGATAAGATAAAAATCAATGTTCTCTAGAGGCATTGTTAAACAAAACAAACTTTACTCTTTTTTTTGTTGATATTATCTCTTTAATAAATTAGAATTTCTCCTCCTTAAAATGTTCTCATAATAAATGTATTGCCATAAACGCATAATGGATTCCATTTTAACTCACATGTAAACATAGATATTTCAATGGAATGATCCCACTAGAAGTCTTCTGTTAATACAGTCTGTTGGTTGAAGCTATCCGTGTTTAAACTGGTGCTATTATTGTCAGCACAGAATAGAGGAGAACTTCATAACCTTCGTAAGTAAATATCTAAAACATTAATATATTTACATTCTGGACACATTGTATTATCTATTTTCCAAGTAAACACATTTTTTATCACTGAATATATTTATTGTGTATGAATTGTATGAATCAATTTCATATGTTTGGGTTTCATAACACTGGGTTATATATCAAAATCTAGGGTTAACAGTGGTTTACAAAACATTCTGAAAGCCAGGATAAATTCACCTTGATAGCAGGGTTATATATCAAAACCTATACATGTACATGTATATCTAGGGTTAACAGTGGTTTACAAAACATGCTGAAAGCCAGGATAAATTCACCTTGACAGCTAAGTTATATATCAAAACCTATACACGTAGGGTTAACACTGGTTTACAAAACATGCTGAAAGCCAGGATAAATCTACCTTGATGGCAAGATTCAACTGAGTTATATATTGAAACCTACATACATGTATGTTGGATTAACAGTGGTTTACAAAACATGCTGAAAGCCAGGATAAATCTACCTTGATGGCAAGATTCAACACTGAGTTATATATCGAAACCTACATACATGTATGTTGGATTAAAGCCAGGATAAATCTACTTTGACAATAGGATTAAACAAGTCATACATACAGCTGTAGGATGGTGTTAATCTAGGATTATCAAAGGAAAAGATTGGTATATGATGCAATTTGGGCTATTTTCTTTTCCAACTAGTGGTCCACAATTGGTTCATCAAAGGCCGTCGTATGTGCTGTTCTGTCTGTGGGACGGTGAATATAAAAGACCCCTTGCTGCTTATCGAAAAAAGTAGTCAATGTGGCAGCTGTGGGTTTCCTCTAAAAAATATGTCAGAATGACCATATGATTGACATTCAGTAGCTGATGGTAAGATATAAATCAATGTGCTCTAGAGGCGTCGTTAAATAAAACAAACTTTACTTTGGTTTAATAATACTCCAGCCATTGTTTATTCAGCAGCTATTAAATCTGAGCAAGATCAGAACAAATGCTTTACAAGCCTCAATGGGTAAAGTAGCTACATTTGTATTCATCACTTGCACCAACCAGTGTCCCCAACTAGTTCATCAAATGCTGTGGTATGTGCTGTCCTGTCTGTGGGTAAGACCATATAAAACATTCCTTGCTGCTAATTGGAATGAGTAGACTATATGATTGTAGCAGGTTTCCTCTGAAGATTATATCTCTGACATCTAATAGCTGCTTAATAAACAATGTGCTAGGGTGTCATTAAACAAACAATCCTTTCCTTATTTAGATTGGTCCTTAACTTATTTGGGTAAGTGTAGTTTCAGGGCCATTGGAATTACTAACATTGGGGTGGCGGACTAGTGATGTTAAGGGCTATGGGGGTCCAGAGGTATACTCCCTGAGAAAATTTTGAAATGTATGTACTGGAAAAATGATTTTACTGATTTCTGGATGAATTATAAGGCAACTGTGTCTACCTCCCCTGTTCTGGCGACCTTGAGTTTATATCAATCATTTGCAATAGAAGTCAAAATTGTGTTTCCCCAAAGAGCTGTTTTCTTTGAATGGTCTCATTGTGAGAGAGATGACATCTTACAATAAGGATTAATGTGAGACGAAATGTCTCACTGTGTACATAATGTGCTCAAATTGAGTGGGTGGTGTTAGTTTCGTCTTATAACTTTTCAAGATGAACTCCCGGAGTGCTGGTTACAATAAGTAATGATAAATCAGTTTGACTTACGCCATCATGTCAGGTTAAGAGTTGGGTTAAGAGTTGGGAGATTTATTTTAGATATTCACCCCATGTGCTGATGTAATCCTGTTAACTTAATTAACACCATATGCTGTGTATTATTATTAACACAGAAGAACTTAACGTAAAAGCAAACGTTTTCCATGTTAAATATAACACTATATTACATCACAGTTAAGCTACTCTTTCTGATAAGCAGCATGGGGTCTCTTATATGCACTGTCCTGCAGATAGGACAGCACATACCAAGGCCTTTGATGAACCAGTTATGATTCACTAGTTGGAACAGAAAATAGGTCCACTGAGAAGGATCGATCCGACGACTGGCCGGTTCACATCCCACTCCCCAACAAAGGTAGAATGCACACATTCTGATTATGCCTACATGTTGATTAAACCAACATGCAATGGAATGCAATCGGTGTCCTAAGTAATATTTTAATAGGTACTAATAGCTTTTATTAAATGGATGAATTATAATTACAAAATTACTAGGTCAGGTAATATAAGCTATATTTCATTAGGTAGTGAATATATTAATTAAACTGAGGAATTATAATTACAAAATTACTAGTTCATGTAATGTAAGTAATGTTTCATTAGTTACTGAATATACAATGTATTTATTAAATGGTAGAATTATAATAACAAAATAACTAGCTCATATAGTATAAGTAGTATTGCACTAGGGACATACACTTTGTATGATATGGAATATTAAGTATTGCATAATTACTTCTTTGATATAACTAATTCCATGTTAGTAGTCAACACATTCTAAAGAACAGTCTTCACAAAAGTCCTGGTTCTTTGTTTAGCTAGACTAATAGAAAAGGAAATTACTTTGATTTCAATTTGGTGGTATCTAAGATATATAAATGTTTCTCTGAAATGCTTCTTGATCATTAATCTATTAAGAGTGACCATCAAGATTCTCCAAGGGTAAAACATCTATCTGATCAACAAGTCTGTGTTGATCTCGGCCAGATGATTTAAATTATTCATTATATCTTCGATTCCAGCAAACCATGTTCAATGAACCTACCCACCAGTTGCATGTTGTGTAGTTGGTCGGTTGAACATATTTTTGTGCTTATGTCCAATAAAGATTCAAGCATGCTGTCCTGGGCACACAGTTCAGTTCCCTGTTTACTGTCCAGAACATATCGAGGGATTGGAGCACAATTGCGATATGTCACAAATTTGCAAAATAGAGATTTTCAGCCAAAATTACATTTTTTATTACGCTCTTTCTTCTGAGCACACGTGATATGTCCTGAAGCTTCCTTCCTATCAAAACAGATATTTTAAATTTGCAATATGTTCATCAAGACAACTCATGCAAATCTTAAAATGCGATTTTCTCAAAAGTGCTAAAATGGACATGAAGCAATTGTGCTTCAAACCCTCGATATGTGGCTATGGTTATTGATAAGCAGCAAAATAATCGTGCCACGGGAATTTATTTTGTTTGTTGGTAAATATTTCAAATGTTTTATTTATTTTTATTATTTTTTATTTAAAAATAAAATAGTTTATTACCCTGAACTGCCACTTTATAGTCTTTTGATATACCCAAGTGGTATGAGTGTATCTATTAAATATACAAACAAGAACCACATTAACCAGTATACATATAACATAATGGAGTTATCTATCATCAAGTTCATGGGGGACTGGAATTAATGGTTTGGAGAGTCTACAGGGTTTTAAAATCCTATATTATAACCTTAGGCAGGATTTGAACCCAGTATGTACCAATCTTGAAGATGATGCTTTTACCAATACATTACCAAGTACCATGTTTTTTTTAATGTGCCCATATCAATAATTGTCCAGAAATGCCCTCATCGGACCCATTATGATAAGAATATGGTCCCCGGTCTAAGCATATAATCTGCATTACCAAGGGATCCTTCTCAATGGACCAATATGCAGTTTGGGCTATTTTCCGTTCCAACCAGTGGTTCACAACTGGTTTATCAAAGGCCGTGGTATGTGCTGTCC
>JAULBS010110860.1:0-15104 GCA_032355785.1 Symmetromphalus regularis | reverse complement strand
TAGGACATTGGACCCGGGGGAGACGGGTCCGAACCAAATTGGATGTGGACCCGTATAAAAAATACTTCACCTTCACCAGACATTTTATACACACATAAACTTCGAGAGAAGGGGGGTGGGTCCTGACCCCCCCCCCCCGGTACCCTCTGGATCCGCTAGAGCTATTATTATTATCGAGTATTTAACGCCCCCCCCCCACCCCCCACCCAGCACAAAATAATAATAATAAATATAAATCATTAAAAAATCAATAATAAAATCGGCAATTGTTGGTGTGTGTGTCACAAATGGTTGGTTTTAACATAAATGATTAAAGCGAAAAAAATAATAATAATACCTCATCGATCATCAGCTGTCAGATAAAGAAGTCCAGACCGTTATTTCAGTCGTTTGAAGATTACGAGTTAATTAATAAATACTGAAACTGATCTATTTTAATATAAATAGGAATACCATTGTAATTAGCAATGGAATCAATGTGTCTTGTTGGTATACTTCTAACGACTGTGTAATAAAATAACCAACATCCTGGGCTGGCACTATTTCCTGACAGGCAAGACAAGAATTTTTTTTCTCATAAAACTGCACCGAGTGCGGTATACAGAGAATATAATATAATAACTTTAGAAAGTAGTTTCTACAGTGGTACTGGACACAGTATATATTTAACATATTAACCCGGAGACTTTCACACTCTATAATACATTTAGAAAGTAGTTTCTATAGTGGTACTTGATATAATATATATTTAACATATTAACCCGGAGACTTTCTCTTTCTATAATAAATTTAGAAAGTAGTTTCTGTAGTGGTACTGGACATAGTATACATTTAACATATTAACCCGGAGACTTACTCTCTCTATAATAAATTTAGAAAGTAGTTTCTACAGTGGTACTGGACATAGTATATATTTAACATATTAACCCGGAGACTTACTCTCTCTATAATAATTTGTAAAAAATTACATATTTTACACAGAAGTGATTTCTTAGTTGTAGAAAATAAAAGATAACACGTGACTGCACTGGATCTATTTCTAAAGTCACTTGGTATATTTTGTTTTCTGTCAGCAGATCAAGATGTACAATTAAAAATATAATGAAATTCTCACCAATATCTGTATTATATAAATGCCATATTCAATTTTCTCTCTCAATATTTAACCATCTACCAGTTTGTATAGTGGTGTTGTGTACACACGCATTCTATAATTAGTTTGATTAGCCTGTGATTACACTATGCATTATATATTATGTTTTAACGCCAAATCAATGCTGCAAGTACCACAACAATTAATTATGAATGGTAGATCTAATTTAGACAAGTGATGTGATTGTGTTAAAGGAAAATGGCCAAAAATAAATAATATTGTTCTTTTCTCATGAATATTTATTAGAATCGTTAAAACATATGATAAAGATCAAACGAAAGTAAAGGTTGATAGTATGAACGTATGTTTTTAAATTTTCAATTACGGTTCAAGTACGATCTTCTAGCCACACATCTGAAGTTCCTGTATTGTATTTGTGACAGAGGTTTTTGTTAGTAGGATATAGGAAACATGTTTCTGCCTTACTATTGTGGCTACTCTCACCTATAATATTATAATGTTAGTTGGTTGTATTTATTTACGTGATTATATCCAATTAAGGTTCAAGCTCGCTCTGCTGGGCACACAACTCAGCTTCCTGTGCTGTCTGTCCAGGACAGAGGTTAGTGTGAGTAGGAGAGACGAAACCCGCTGTCGCCACCCTGATGCAGCTACTCTTATCGATAAACAGCAAGGTTTTTTTTATATGAACTATCCCACAGACAGAATACTGGCCAATATTCTACCATCAATCGCCATTATCACCGCGTCAGAAAACACTCGCCAATGTTCTACCATCAACCGCCATTATCACCGCGTCAGAAAACGAACAATGCTGATTGGTCATTGACCGAGGTCGCTTCCAGCTTTGATCAAACCTCAACATGTCAGAGAAGATTTCGCTTCAATCAAGAAGTCATCAGCTTTGCAAGGAATAAATCTCTAAGAAAATCGCGGCACAAATTTCCACCCTTGAGAAAACTAGATTCAATATTTATTTGCTTTAATCGTGATGTTAATTCGTGGCCGGTGATTCTTTGGAGCCGCATGCCCAACAGTCGGCAAATGTCATTACGAGTGATGGATTGTGGTGTCTTGGCTAGTTTCCCCCCTCGCCCTCAAAGCACCGCGGTCAGCGGAAGAAATTGCCTGTCAATCTGTTGAGAACGTTATTACTCAGCAACGCACAAGTGTTGTGTCTCGTATAATCCACGTTTTCACCACACTCCCTTCATCTGCTGTCTGACATCCCTGTATGTGGGATCGAAACCCATCGGTGGAATCATTTGATTAATTTTTTTCAGTTCACACCATATATACTCAGTCATACCCACTTCCAACCTGTCAACATGTCTTTAATTAATCGTGTATATTTCTTTTAAGAAATATATACCATTAAACGCATACTTCCACGGATCCTTGAACTAATTAATTTCCAAACAAATTTTAAATATAAACATTTGATTTGTCTTAAAAAATCATTCAACTACTTACATAATCACCGCATCTCGCTTATTATCAATACTTTAAAAATAATAATGAATTTTGTTCACGGACAAATAAATCATATACCATAAACTCGACATGAACTCCCTATACCATGGTACAGGTAAACCGTTTTGCGTAATATAAAAGCGAGATCTGGTATCACAAATGCATGTAAGTTTCATTCGTAATTAATATTTAGAGCACCAAGCCCCTTAAATTCCGTGGGAGTATGCCTTTAATCGTGTACCTTTGTTTTAAGAAACATATAGAATACATTTCAAAGCAAATATGTTTTTAAAGCGTATCACGTTGTTTATCTATTATAGCCCCTTTAAGAACCTATAACACTTCTATTAACACAACATTATGTTACAATGGCCAAAAAACCACTGACTGGTAAATAGTTAATACAGACAAAACACACGTTACATTTCCTAAACAACCGAATAGGATTAATTTAAATAATTTCTATGCAATATTAACAACCTCACTGTAACCATAAACACGCCGCCATATTTGCATGTTTTAAATGTTTGGACTGGCGTGCAAATCTTATGTTTTTACGAGGCTATAGTTTGCACGACTGGTGTTTTTTTAGTGCTGTTGCCGGTCTTTAGTAGCGCCCAGGAAATAAACAAGTAAGTCATCATTGCTTCAGAATAAAAACATGGCGATGTTCTTTGATGTAGAAGAAATGGATTGCCCGCGACCTCATATAAATGGTTAACTTGTCGAGCAGTTTGTTGTTTAATAGCAGCTGTAATTATTCGATTTTCTGCGAGAGAAATAACTCTGGCAATTGAGCCGATACCGGCATTGATGGAAAACGTTTAAACGTGACTCGACCTCTTTGTGACGTCAAACACCATAGGCCGGTTTTTATTTCGGGTATAGAAACGCGGTTTTGCACAAGACATTTTAACCGGCCTTCGTGGCGCAGTGGTTAAGCTATCGGACGCGAGGCTGGTAGGTACTGAGATCAAATCTCAGTCGAGGCATGGGATTTTTAATCTCAGTATCGGCTCCAACCCAGAGTGAGTGCTCCACAAGGCTCAGTGAGTAGGTGTATACCACTTACACCGACCAGTGGTCCACAACTGGTTTAACAAAGTTCGTGGTATGTGCTATTCTGTCTGTGGGATAGTGCATATATAAGATCCCTTGCTGTTTATAGAAAAGCAGTGGGTTTCGTGTCTCCTACTAACACTAACCTCTGTCCTGGACAGACACTGAGACAGCACAGGAACCTGAATTGTGTGCCCAGGACAGCGTGCTTGAACCTTAATTGGATATAAACACGAAAATAAATACAACCAACCAACCTGTACTAGGCCTATATACCTTTATTTAGTTAGATAGCAAAGATATTAACCCACATAGAAATAATAAAAAATTATTAATCCAATCTAAAAGGTCATCTGGATATAAATATAAAATATAGATACAATATGATATGATATATTAGTGTTATAATTAGATACCAGATAACTAGTTCAAAGAGAATCCAATAAAACCGGTGTTAAAACACCACCTACTGATGTGGACTGCAGGAACAAGTTATTTTTTTATCGGGTCGTCTGTCTATGCCAGGTCATTCCCAAAGTGGGCGGAACGGTACCCCCTGGGGGCAGTGGAAAGATCCAGGGGATGGTGAGAAAAAAAAGAGGGCAGTAGGGGGACAACAGGGGAGAATCAGTATTAGATATACATGTATGTAAGTTGTTGTTTTGAATTTGCAGTATAATACCAAGCACGGCCATCAGTAGTTTGAGAAGTTGCAAGTTACACCAATGATGGTAGCCTGCGATCTTGGCATGCACAAAACATATTTCTTTACCAAAAACGAAAAGTAGGCGCCGGCAAAAGCTGTTACAGGCAGCGATTTACTGCTGGTAACTGTGTACTTTTGAGGGCACTGACATGGAAAGAGGTGTTTCTTCCAATGTGTATGTCGTGAGCATGGTGCGTCATATTTTGGTGGAGTGTCCTCACCTTGCACAGGTTAGAACGAATGTTTTTGGTGGTGAGGATGTGGTGGAATCATTTAGATTCCACCCACAACTCATTATATATTTTTTAAAGGAAACTGGTTTTTATCAGAAATTTATTTTTCATTCTTCATTTTTTTGAATTTCTATTTATCATTGTTTTATTTATTAGAGATTTTTAAAAATTGTATCGTAGTGATATGTATTTTATTCTTTACTCTACGCATTTCTATTTATATTGTATACATTAAATAATATAAATCAGCCTTTTACACTGATTTTTACTTAATAAATGTGTTTTAATATCTTACCAATGTATGACCCCCATTAGCTGATGTTTATTTTTGTGAGGGGGGGGTCGTTAAACAAACAAACAAAAAGTGTATGTCGGGGAGGAGGATGGTGGGGAGCGTGTGCTATGGATGGCAGTCTGAAAAAGTTTGTGAATCACTGGTGTATACCAACATGTTGTTGTAAGTCCGATGTGAATGTGGTTTAGATAGAAACAAAGGATTGTTTAACGACACACCAGCCTACTGGACATCAGTGACCGTTAGATGTTAAACACAGTATCTGTGACTCACAATCTTCATATTAAACCTGAGAAAGAGTAGCCTATGTGGTGGCAGTGGGTTTTCTCTAAAAATATATCAGAATGACCATATGATTGATATCAAACAGCCGGTGATAAGATAGAAATCAATGGGCTCTAGAGGTGTTGTTCAATAAAACAGAACTTTTATTTTTCAGATGAAACCCGCTACCACCGCATAGGCTACGCTTTCTGATTAGAAGCAAAAGATATTTTACATGTTATATCAGGTGTGGATTAGTGGCTTCAATGACTAATAAAGCGATGGGTCCATTAAAGGGGTTTGATCTGACAACCAATCTTACCTCAGGCAGATGTTCTGTCTCTCAACTACATTCTGCTGTCTTGGTATCTGCTGTCTTGTCTGTGGGACGGTGCCTATAAAAGACCCTTTGCTGCTTATCAGAAAGAGTAGCCTAGGTGACAGAAGTGGTATTTCTTCTAAATACATGTCAGAATGACCATATGATTGTCATCCAATAACCGAAAATAAGATAAAAATCAATGTGTTCTAGAGGCGTCATTAAATAAAACAAACTTTACTTTAACTTTACAGTGCACAGGAATTGGGGAAAACTGTTAACATTTGTACCTACATTGACACATTTTTTTACTCGAAGCCCTGGGGCATACGGGATACACCTTGAGGCATTCCGTGAACTTTATATGCCAGTCGGCACACTGAAGATGGCTTTTAAGGCAGGTTCAACTACATGTACATGTACTTTTCAACGTATGTCTGACAGTGATTTTTTGACAGATGACAAGTATAAGCAAGGCAGATAACCTATGTTAAATATAGTACCCATGCCGATGACAGCTAGACAAGTGAAATGTGTTTACACTATATGATCGACTTGTTGCATGTCAGTGTGTCAGAATTCACTATATTTATAGATTGATTATTTTCATGTTACATTACCAATCAATTACAGATGAACGTCACTGCGTCAGTGTTTTTCTTTCAATCATATGTTTAAAAACAAAACAATCCAAGTTGTCAGGGTGAGACCTAGTTTATTTACTGATTATAACTGTCTGAACTATAAAATAATGAAACTTTGTGATCCATCATTAAACTTATAAACATCAGCTAGACTTCATATCAAACTGTTTTCACTTTTCCCTCTAATGAGCGAGCCTAAGTGGACCAGTTGTAGCGTACTGAACTCTCAAGCTGAAGAAAATGGTTCAAAACACGTCAGATGCCAGCTCACACTAGACTACTTCTCAAAATAACCAAATGTTTGTCATCCATTAGCCAGTGATTAATAAATCAATGTGTTCTAGGTGATGTCGTTAAACAAAACATTTCCCTCTAGTTTATTTGTTTTGAGTTAATTCTGATCCTGATAATATTTATTTATTTAACAATCCTCCCCACCCACCCCCCACACCACAAGCATGAAAATAAACATTAGCTATAGGGGGTCACAATGATAGGTGCATCATAGTCTTGGGAAAAATGTATGTCCATTCTCCCTACGAACATATGTAATACCACGTACAGCAAAATCTCCACAAGTATGTGCAAGTGCATATAAAAGATTCCTTGCTACTTATCAGAAAAAGTAGCCTATGCGGCAGTAGAGGGTTTTCTCTAAAGACCATGAATTGCAAAACACCATATGTCAGACACCTAACAGCCGCTGAATAAACAATGTACTGGGGTGTCATTAAACAAACAATCCTTTCATTAACATGTTTTAGCCTTCCACCATTATGAAACCATGCACTGATTTTGAGAGTTCTTGTCAGTACAGTGTTAAATGATACACAGGTTTTTATTTTTGTGCTTATATGCAATGAAGATTCAAGCACTCTGTCCTGGGCACACAACTCAGCTTCCTGTGCTGTCTGTTCAGGACAGAGATTAGTTTTAGTAGAAGAGAAGAAACCCACTGCTGCCACACTTATGCAGCTATACTTATCGATAAGCAGCAAGGGATATTTTATATGCACTATCCGACAGGATAGCACATACCATGACCTTCGATAAACCAGTTGTGGACCACTGGTCGGTGTAAGTGGTGTACACTTACCAATGGAGCCGAAATTGAGGTTAAAAATCCCATGCCTTGACTGAGATTCAACTCCATTACCTACCAGCCAGAGTCTGATAGCTTAACCACTGGGGCTGGTGTAATAGTACACAGTATGGGTGACCATTTAATAACTTAATAGTTATGCTGAGTATACACGTAGCAGTCATGGACCACAAGAAGAACATTAACAAAACCCAAAATCTACAGAAGGCAATCGATCGTAAAACCTCTCTCTAACACTTCAGATGGATGGGTCGTGGTCTACCAATGATCTAAATACCAGTTCCAGCTATTTCATCATCCCAAACATGGTCAGTTTGACACATGGATTAAAAGATTAGAGAAGATACATGCTTCTGCCACGATGGGTAATTTCAACAACAAGGGTTCTATTGTAAGTATGTTTTGAAGGCAGGTTTGTAAGATGTAAAGCATGTCTATTATGAAAGAAGACAGTCAAGGTATTGTAGCAGGACACGGAATGGCCGCACAGGTAACATTTGTTAATCCCAATCTTATGGGTGTGGTTGTTCAAAATCTGGGTTAACACTAACCATGAGTTAAATTTAACTACTGACTGAAAACTGCGTGGCTCAAAGGTTGGTTAGTGCTAACTGTGGGTTAAATATGCCCTAACTCGGGGTTAAAGTTAAAGCAGCCCTGACCTGCGGTTAAATGCCTAACCAGTGGATAAACATAGTGGACGTATCAGAGGAGAAACCAGAAGCCATGCCACCAACAAGTGATGCCCTTCGTTTCCATTGATGAGAAAAAAAGAAAAGTTGGTTTTATTTAATGACACCTCTAGAACACATTGATTTTTATCATATCATCGGCTATTGGAAGTCAATCACATGGTCATGCTGACATATTTATTTAGAGGAAACCCACTGCCGCCACTTCGGCTACTCTTTCCGATAAGCAACAAGGGGTCTTTTACATGCACTTTCCCACAGATAGGACAGCACATACCACGGTCTTTGATGAACCAGTTGTTGACCATTGGTTGGAATGAAAAATAGCCCAAACTGCAAATGGGTCCACTGAGGATTGATCCAATGACCGACCGGTTCACAGGTGAACAAGCCACTGTTTGATATACATCTTGCTCCCATTTGATGAGAGTACACAATCTAGCGATGATATGGAGAAATGCCAACTGCCCCAAACCTGAGCTCCTTGCGCCTTCTCAAATATGGAGACTTGGGGAATGAGGACTGCAGCCCATAGTGATGGCATTGAGTCCCATTCTAGACAGTTCCCTCCAGATGGTAGCCTGTACATGTCGGAATCAATGCAAGACTCGACGCTGCAAATGCCTGAAATCAGGATTACTATGCACATCTACATGTATGTGTGCATGCTAGCAACAGATTTGTGATCAGACACCTTGCATGAATGACTGATTGAAAAATATTTGATTTCATAAATAAAAAACGGGTTGGACACAAGCTCAAAAACTTACTACATATAGTTCCTCTCCTATAATTATGCAAAGGAACTGGAAAAAGTGCCTGGCATGTATTCAGCCTAATTTTCATAAATTCTCTAAAAGATGTTAGGCATTCATGAAAACTTTTTATAGTGACTGGAATTTGTTCACATAGTAGTGCCTGTCCCACAAAAATACACAAAATTGTCAATTTGGCAGCCATTTTGTTTATGCTAATTTGATGGCAAAAAAAATAATCTAAATTCAGCTTGGACCAAGGCAGGTTGAATTCAGCATACCTTAATTATATTAAAAAGTCAGATTCCCAACTTTTACTAAAAAAACGCTACTAGAACCTTAAACAGGACCGTTTTCAAGAAATACATCTAGTCTATTATAAGCCTCACATCAGAGCAAGCTGCAATACAGTTGTACGATAATGCTCAGAGTGGCGTGGGCTAACACGCATTATCCAGCCGTCAAGTGTAATAACTGAATAAGCTTCATTTTAGTCCATCTCTTCAATGCCCGATTTCAATTGAGCTGGCAATTTGTTGCCAGTGCACAGTTTCATCAATATAATACATGTACGCTTTACTGCATGTCTGGGAAAAAAATCCATTTTGAATTAAAACTTGCTAAATGATTCTTGACTCCAGTATTTGAACCCAGCCTTGGCTTTACTTCTGCTCCATTAAGTGCATTCTGGGTAATGGTGGTGCATTTACTTTTCACTTTACTTTAGATTTTTTTATTTATTATTAGATAAGCCGGATAAGTGCACTTGAACTAAATTTGGTTTTAAACTTGAACGTTAGAAAGAAATATTGGATAAGCTAAGTACGTTGACATGCACATTCTAATCTAATTCCAATGACGAAGTAAAAATAAGACCACCAGCCAATCAAATTTTCAACGTCGTCCATAACCATGGAAGGGAATTGGAAAAAGTGCCTGGCGTGTGTTCAGGCTAAATTCCAAATCCAAGGGACATCTATGTCCTCATAGGGTGCAGGGGCAGAGTCCAAGAGCTAAAAATGAAATTGGGTACTTTGGAGTCCGATTTATTGCCTGTTTTCATTTGAACCTACACTGACACATTTTTTTTTTTACTGAAAACCCTGGGGTGTACAGTGAATTTTACTAGTGTCGTTGGGCACATAATTTCTATGACTCATAATATTCAATAAAGTCTAACAAAAATAAAAAATACTAAACAAGTTTAAATCTTGAGTGGAATAATTTTAATTTCTAAGAGTTTCTTTATTTTTTTTAAAGTTTCCAAAAACGATATATAGATCACACCAGTGAATTAATTTTGAGGTTCCGAAGTAAGAAAGCCATTGCTAATACTTTTATTCCAATGGATTTAAAAATAAACTTTTGATAAAAAAAACTGCATAAATACTGAGGTTGATGGCATGCCGACAATGACAAGTTTAATAATCACCTCCATGTCAGTATGTCATTCAGAAACTTAATGACGACCACACCATAAATCAGTGTCATTGGTGACACCATGAAGAACCTGTCAGTGAGCTGACACAACTTTCACTGAAACAATGTCAACATATATAACACATATATACAGGTTGGTTAGTTGTATTTATTTTCGTGCTTATATACAATTAAGGTTCAAGTATGCTGTCCTGAGCACACCTCAGCTTCCTGTGCTGTTGGATGGAGGTTAGAGTTAGTAGGAGAGATGAAACCTGTTTATCGATAAGAATAGCTGTATTAGTGTGGCGACAGCAGTATTTTTCTCTCCTACTAACACTTACCTCTGTCCTAGACAGCACGGGAACCTACCGATGATTTGTATGCCCAGGACAGCGTTCTTGAACCTTAACTGGATATAAGCACGGAAATAATTACAACCAACCAACCAAGAAACAACATGTTTCTTTTGTAGACTATGTGTCACAAATCACGTACATTTGTATCTTAGTAGACACAGATTGAAAAATGGCAGTTGAGTCCTAGTGTTTATATTTAAAACATTTAAACTAAAGACTCCAGACTTTAATATGACAATGCTGTAAAAACTATATAAAGTTAAAATCAAGACATTTGTTAGTCTCAAGTCTGGACTTTGAAACTTTTAAAAGCAGAGAATCTCTTTTCTTTCATTTTACAGTTACCTCCATGTTTTCGCTTCAAAAAAGAAAAAGTAAAGTTTGTTTTATTTAGTGTCACCTCTAGAGCACATTTATTTTTATCTTATCATCGGCTATTAGACATCAAACATATGGTCATTCTGACTTATTTCTTTGGAGAAAACCTGCTCCCGCTACATAGGCAATTCTTTCCGATAAACAGCAAGGAGTCTTTTATATGCACTTTTCCACAGATGAAACAGCACATACAAAGGCCTTTGATGAGTCAGTTGTGGACCACTGGTTGGAATGGAAAATAGCCCAAACTGCAAATGGGTCCACTGAAAAGGATCGATCCAGTGACTGCCCACTTCACAGATGGACATGCTACTGCTTGAGCTACATTCCGCTCCCTGTTTTCACTTCTGGTTGGTTGGTTGGTTGGTTGGTTGGTTGTTGTATTTATTTTCGTGCTCACATCCAATTACGGTTCAATAACGCTGTCTTGGGCACACAATTCAGTTTCCTGTGCTGTCTGTCCAGGTCAGAGGTTAGTAGGAAAAACGAAACCCACTGCCACCACACTAATGTGGCTACTCTTATCGATACACAGCAAGGGATATTTTATATGCACTATCCCACAGACAGAATAGCACATACCATGGCCTTTGATAAATCAGTTGTGGACCACTGGTCGGTGTAAATGGTATACACCTACCCACTGAAACTTGCGGAGCACTCACTCTGGGTTGGAGCTGATACTGAGATTAAAAATTCCATGCCTCGACTGAGATTTGATCTGAGTACCTACCAGCCACAAGTCCGATAGCTTAAACATTTTGCTTATATTCTTGGGACGGTTTTATATTCAGCCATGAAGATCCACAACTGGTTCATCAAAGGCCGTGGTATGTGCTGTCCTGTCTGTCGGACGGTGCATATAAAAGACCTCTTGCTGCTTATCAGAAAGAGTAGACAATGTGGCAGCAGCGGGTTTCCTCTAAATACATACATGTATGTCAGAATTGACATCCAATAGCCGATGATGAAATAAATAAAACAAATTTTACTTTACTTTTTCTGCCAAGAAGGTACGATTACATTCAAGTGCACAAAGTTATCTTAGAAAATAACATTTCGTACAGCCACCCAGGGTTACCGAGTGTGTTTATTGGGTGCATGGGTTCAGTTGTTCACATCAGTGTGCCTGCACAGATTCCACTCTTGCGTAATTAACACAAGAACACCGGCCAACCTGACAACGCTGTTTTGATTTTAAGATATTTTCCATGGCTCACATAACACGCACTATAAAAACCATAAATTATGACATCCATTATGACAGCCCATCAGTAACTTTCCAGCCCACTTACAAAGCTTTTGTTTCTTTTGACATCCGCAATAAAGTCTCCTGGACCATGGTAATTTTATTATTCTTCTTTCCAGAAGAGTTTGTTTTAGGAGTGGGCCGCGGCCACGTTTCAGCACACACACTATATGCAGATGATGTATCTAATGAATGATAATGTAATACTGTTTTATTCCTTCAACAGTGTTTTGTATTTTTGCTCACTCGACCAACTTCCGGCATATCCATTACGACACGTGTCGTAATGCCTGAATAATCTAAAGATAACTTTTGAAAAAGAAAAATCTTAATACAGAGTTCAGAATGGGTGAATGGGTAATTAAAAAAAAATCATTAAATAGAATTTCAAAATGAGGAAAAGGATTATAAAAAATATACACTGCCTTAAAAAAATAGAAAAAAATAAGGGTTCCACTATCAAAAATTCTAAAGTTCGTTTTATTTAATGATGCCTCTAGTGCACATTGATTTTTATCTTATCATCTGCTACTGGATGTCAAACATATGGTCATACAGACATTTTTCTTTAGAGGAAACCCACTGACACCACAAAGGCTACTCTTTCCAATAAGCAGAAAGGGGTCTTTTATATGCACTTTCCCACAGACAGGATAGCACATACCACGGCCTTTGAAGAATCAATTGTGGACCACTGATTGGAATGGAAAATAGCCTAAACTGGAATATACAATTAGTGTTCTGTAACAGTCCCTAACCTCTTCACACATTCTTTTTAAATATATTTATCTGAAATCTATTTTCCAACATTTTCTAGAACATTTTCAATAAATTTGATCTTTTATCTTTCAAAACAAAATTTTATTATAAAAAAAAAAAGTGAACTGCGAACACTTTACACTTAACTACACATGTCTCCAGTAAGCAAAACAGCCAACGTCAAAATATGGTTAAATTTATTCAATAATAAAAAAATTAAATTAAATTTGCATTTCTTTTGCTGTTCAGTATATTATAAACTCATTTTAATTTCAAGAAAGGATGAATAGGTGATAAATCAAACATGCTTTAGTTGTCACCCCATGCTGCTACATCGTCCCTTCAACCGTCACACAACATGGCCCGGTGCAACTACCACAAATCTACCGCGCAAAATATTTAACAAGAATAAAGCCCAAAAAAAACTAGTTCAATTCCATTGATAATAATTTTGCAACCAGAGAAAGATGGAAATTTGAGAGCACGTGACCCCAAACTTGATTGCCTGGCTCGGCAAAGTGGGCCTGACGCTAAAGGTTCTCTCTGTTCATCATTAAACAGCTGTAAAAAGAGCTAATACATGTCTTGAAAAAATCCCTGTTCAGGTGTGCATGAAATTTGAGTTTTATCTGCTACTGTGTACGGCGGTGATAATACGGAGGCAGTAAAACAAGCAATCACTCGGCACCACGACAATCAGGTGGTCGTAAATGTAACTGTTACATGCAGGCTCCCGTGTTGTGTGGATTATTAACACACTCTCGTTTGCGAGACTTGATAGCGAATGCTCGCGTACGAGATGCTAACCCATAGAATCGTAAAGGGTTTTTAAAGTAGCTATACAACAAAACAAACATTGCCTCAGCGTAATAAAAAGGTAATTGCATAAAATAGAATTACATGTGTCAATCGAAGTAATAACTTCTTTATGATTTGATAACATCAATGAAGATACATGTACCCTCAAACCTACCCATGCGGCCACCTGTATTAAGCAGCCACCTGTTTTAAACAGCCACCTTTATTTTCTCCCACATCAGCTAATTTAGAATAATTTAACCTGTATTAAGCAGCCACTTGTTTTAAGAGGCCACGTTTTCTTACTTCATTAGGTGGCTGCTTAAGACAGGTTTGAACAATAAAGATTGATGGAAGGAATGAATAATGGATGCATGGATTAATTGAGGTATCGACGGATAGACAGATGGACAGACAGATAAATGAATGGATGGATGGATGGACAGATGGATGGATGTAAAGATGCACAATTAATTTAAAAACAAGATTTTATTAAGTACACATTGTTTGTTTAATTGACCTTATCATATAACTTTTTACGAAAAAAGCTAACATAAAACTGCTCAGTAACATAATTACTGTTACCGAAATAGTAACACCTACATCTCACCTTCCACGACTCTTTTATCATTGAGGCAAGACGCAAACTGAAACATAATACATTTGTACATGCATAGAATACAAAAATTGGCTCATTACATTTAACAATAACGAGAACTTGTATAAATTCATCCTGCATTGTGTAAATCTTTGTGCGGTGGAAGATGAAACTGACTTTATTGGAAAGGATTTGGGATGGGATTCACGACTTTGTGCTTGTTCCTATTTCCACCGACTGCCTGGTGTGTGGCGAGATTGCTCGCAGTCTCGCTCAATCGCATGCTGTTAATCCGACTCCACAGAATGATGGGAAGTAATCTCCTCGCCGTCCCTCTCCTCACAGTTTATCCCCCTAAGCTGTGACACCTATTGATCTGCGTTCTGTTACCAGCTGCATCGTGGGATTGGCTAATCTCCAGTCATTTGTATTCAAATTTGCCAGTCAGTTTATAAACATTCTTCAACTGGTGGTGATTGGGATTAGGAAGAAGGGGGTGATGGTAGTTTTTATGTATGTGTATTCATGTGCAAGTGCGTATTCTTTTTAATGGGAAATATCTAAACGTAAATGGAACCTACATGTATTTGCGAACTTCAATTTCAAACTTATTGTTCACTTTTCTGTCAAGATCATCAAAATAGTGGGTAGAGGGAATTTCATGTTGATTATACATACATGTATGCTGGGTGGGGCTAATGTTAAACAAATATTCTATTGTTTATGTATATTATATATAATGAACAGCAACAGAAATGCAAATGTTTGTTCAGATCCAGTTTAAATTAATCAAATTAGATGTATCAGCATGGGGCCTCCGTGGCGCAGTGGTTAAGCTATCGGACTCGAGGCTGGTAGGTACTGAGATCAAATCTCAGTCGAGGCATG
>JAULBS010110849.1:0-15105 GCA_032355785.1 Symmetromphalus regularis | reverse complement strand
ATTTGGATTGACGCTAATTTACTAGAATAACATTAAAAACGAAAATAAAACATGGATATCCTCACAAACGCACCCCCATAAATAAAATCCTGCGTACGGGCCTGAATAGGCTGAAAATAATTTTATTCAGCAATAAAACCCACCTTTAATGATTTTGTTAGTTGTCCCCTAAAAAGTGTGGGGGACAACTAAAAGTATTATTCTTTGTATTTTTTATTGTCATAAATTCAATAAATAATGTTTCTTGTGTATCACTATTATTTTAACAATGAATTGTTGCATTGTATTTTCAGGTGTGTCCTTTCCAACAACAATAATAATGTTTTAAATCTATGGCAATACAATACAATACGCATCAATTAATGAGGAGCACCCAGTCATCAATAAATGGGAATAACAATCAAAAGTCATCAATAAATGGGGTACCAATCAACATTCATCAATATATGAAGCAACAGTCATCAATAAATGAGGAGAACCAATAAAACAAATCATCAATAAATAGATAGATAAATCAATCAACAGTCATCAATATGTTGAGCAAGAATCATCAATAAATGGGAATACCAATCAAAATCCATTGATAAATCGGAGAACCAATAAATGATTCAATAAATGGGACACCAAGGAGCAAGAATCATCATTAAATGGAACACCAATCAACAATTATCAATACACTGGGTACATGTCAACAGTGACCAATAAATGGGGCACCAATCAAAAATCATCAATAATTGAGAACTAATAAAAAAAATCAATAAATGGATAAATCAATCAATCAAAAGTCATCAATAAATAGGGTGACAATCTCTAAATGGGACACCAATAAACAGTCATCAATAAATTAATGCACTAATCAACAATCATCAATAAATGGGGCATAATAAACCATCAATAAATGGGGCACTAATCAACACTCATCAATAAAAGGAGGCACCAATCACTAATAAATGGGCACTAATCAACAATCATCAATAAATGAGGCACAATGAATCAGGAATAAATGGGGCACCAATCAACAATTATTAATAATTGGGGTAAAAATAAAAAAGTGGAGCACTAATGCACAAATCATCAATAAATGGGGCAACAATCATCTATAAATAGGGGCATCAATCAACAATAAATGGAGGCAACAATCATCAATAAATGAAGGCAACAATCATCAATAAATGAAGCACTAATGCACAATGAATTGGCAATAAACAGGGCACCAACCAACAATCATCAACGAATGGGACACCAATCACTCAATAAGGTGCCCCAATCAACAATCATCGATCAATAGGGTGCCACAACCATCAATAAGGTTCCTGTATCAATTAGGTGCCCCAATGATCGATCAAGTTCCCCAGTCAACAATCATCAATCAATAAGGTGCTCCAATCATTACTCAATAAGGTGGCCCACTCAACAACCATCAATCAGTAAGGTGGCCCACTCAACAATCATCAATCAATAAGGTGCCCCAATCATCAATCAATAAAGTGCCTCAATCAACAATCATCAATCAATAAGGTTCCACAATCACCAATCATTAAGGTGCCACAATCAATCAATAAGATGCCCCAATCTGCAATCATCAATCAATAAGGTGCCTCAAACAATTATCAATCAATGAGGTGTCCGAATCAACAGTTATCAACAATGTGCCCCAATCAACAATCATCAGTTAATAAGGTATCTCCAATCAATTAATAAGGTGCACCCAATCAATAATAATCAGTAAGTGAGTTGTCCCAATCAAGAATCATCAATAAGGTGCCCCAATCATCAATCAATCAAGTGCCCCATTCATCAATCAATAAGGTGCTCCAATCATCAGTCAATAAGGCATCTCCAATCAACAATCATCAATCAATAAGGTGCCCCTAACAATAATCATCAGTCAATAAGGCGTATCCATCAACAATCATCTATCAATAAGGTGCCACAACCATCAATGAATTAAATGACCCCAGTCATCAATTTTCAATTAAATCTATGATTTACTGTGAACAGATTTTAAAGCAAATAGTTAACTTAATATACGGGAGAGCAGGAAAAAGTCAACGCAAGCTTGCAGACATTTGATATTGGTAAAACGCATTCAATACTGAAAAGAAAGAAATTAAAGGCAATGTATTATCTTTACTACAAATGAATGATATTTGCTATACATTTATTTGTTATAATTGTATGTAATTAGGAAATGATAGTAATCCAATAAGAGGACCGCCCCACTATTAAGACCACTTTATCAGCCGGTCTTAATAGTACATAACTAAAGGTATATATATCGCTGCTTTAGAACCAAAATATATAAGATGGAGTACCAGATAATAGAGAAAAGAGCCAAAAACTTTTCCCACCTAGACACATTTTATGTGGAATATTTTTTGATTTCAAGATAAATGTGGGACAGCTTCAGAAACCTACATACACCGTTTGTGAACCATTCAGTGATGCCAGTAAGTGTCAAACCCAAGCTTACATCCTTTTGGTTCTGAAGCATCGTTATATGAGACTTACTGAGTGGGTGGACTATTTAATTTGTCTTGAACTAAACAAAAGTGGAATGTAGCTCCATGTTCGTTCCAGGTGCGAGAGGTCGTCGAATCGATCCCATTCAGTGGACCTATTTGATTATTTCTCATTCCAGTCTGTGGTGCAGTCTTTTCTAAAGTATGAGACACAGTCTGTGGTGCAGTCTCTTCTAAAGTATGAGACACACACCGTGCGTTTAACACCTAATAGAGGCTTGTTAATGTGCAGGTGTGTTGTTAAACAAACCTTTCGTTTTACTGGACTAAAAGTAAATCTAATGTATTCGAATCGTGTGTCGTGCAAATAACACAAGGTATACATGTATATGCACAAGGCAGGTAAAGTATCGCTTTCTAAAACTGTCTTAGTAGGTAAAAATAGACATTCGTAAGACTACAAACACTGGAACGTTTGTATGTTTAAGTGCAAACTAGGCATGATATGAAAAATGCAGACAGCCGCTATTTAAAAAAGGAGGCTTTTAAGTAGGTCTGCTCATACTTAAATTTATCATGACTTATTAAATTAAAATTAAAACATCGTCTTTGTCTGGTTTATTATGTTGTGTATGTTACGTTTAGGAGTGTATAATCTAATGGGCATGGTATAGTTTTAGCATGGGTATTGTGTATAGATATTTCCTTTAGCGAGGGCTACATCGCAGATCAACCGATATTGTTTTGAATGTGTTTTCACCCTCAGTAAAGAAAGTATTTATTTTTATTATCATCATTATTATTATTATCATCATCATCATGATGTCGATAATAATAATTATTATTATTATAGACTGCATTAACACAACCATTTTCCAATAAGTTTTTTTAGAGGAAACATTCCACATTTGTGAAACAAAATTAATCTGTTCACTACTGCATCCCTTCCTATTTGTATTTTCTGTATTAAAAAATGAATTTAAAAAACCCTCTTTTATCTCAACTCATAAACGTATTATATTTGTAGGCTACCTATATATCCCTTTGACTAGAACAGAGATACAAGTCTGAATATCTCTAGTCTTTCGATTAGGATCATACCCTAAAGACAAATCTATTCACCCAATCCCAGAAAGTATTTTGGGTTTATTTATTTTAAAAAAACTTTTATATTTGAACTTATGGATTGGTTATATTTTTGCTTAGAGCTACAGAAACTGACAATGCGGTCACTCCTTTGAACACAAAATCAATGTTTGACTTTGATCATAACATAAACTTTAATCTATATTGCTTGTTTGTGTGTTTGTTTTCCACGGTAATTAGGGTATTTTACCTCCCCAGGCAAAGATAACAGCAAGTTTTATAAAACTCGTTCTCAAGATGTTTATTTTGTGATTTAGTCAGGTGTAGCGTTATCACCGAAACGGGTTAAATTGACCCATCCACCGATCGAAATAATATTACACCTAACCGTGAACATTGTGCGGTGTGGTATGATTTAGAAAGCAAAGAGCAATAAATTAAGTTACCAAAGAAATTCAGCGTAATTTCCACACTGGCATCACGTTAAAGTGACCACACCTACATATAATTTATTTATGATATCTGTAGTAGTTATAAAATTTTATAGTCTGAACTAAGGTGATGTTTTACCGATGGTGCCGTGATTACGCAGTCGGACTCACGGCTGGTAGGTATTGGGATCAAAATTCAGTTCAGACATGGAATTTTAGATCTTGTGACCGGCTCCAACCCAGAGAGTACTCCGCAACTCAGTGTGTAGGTGTATGACACTTGCACCGACCAGTGGTTCATAATTGGTTTATTAAAGGTCATGCATGGTATGCGCTTTCCTGGCTGTAAGGAATATCCGACGTGTCCGTGACCGGCCGCTTATTTCCATGGCTGCGTTCAGGACAAAATTGCTAGCTAGACTATTTTTTACGCTTCATGTTAAACTCAATGAGAACGTTTGGTACCAGTGACATTGCTACGTAATGATCGCGTATACTAGCCTGTCCTGAACACAAATAGGTCTGCATGGACTCAACATAATTATTTTCATAAATACCTGTCTTTAAGTTAGCGGAATTTAAAAAATGTTATTTATAAAATGAACGATAACAAAAATTAGTTTGAAGTTTTTGGTTTTTTCTAAAATATTCTTGCAGAAAATATGGATGATAGGTTTAAATATATGTTTAAGATTTTTAATATCGGAGAGTTGGATTGAAAATTAATTATAACCAAATTAAAATGGTGTTCGAAAGGTTTCCAGGCTTCTCTTGCATCCGCCAATGTATGTAAACTGATTTCTTGTTACCAATATTAATTTTCTTAAGGTTAAAAAATTCCGCTTTTTGAAGGTACACAGTAATATATTTCTTTCCTGTCATCGATCATGGAATGTCAGTTTTATCTGTGTAGGCCATTTGTCAGAAATAAATGGCAAAGAAGCGGTCACAAACTAGCCGTAAGCACTTGGTTTTCACGCATGTGGGGGTAATTGGTTATTATGGACATTAATTCCCTGTGTTCCGGTGTGAAGAAAGGCACGGCTATATTGTATATGCTTATCCTCTATGTGACACCACTTCACGGCTACACGAACACAAACGCAGGGTCAGATTTATAAATTGTTAAAGGAGGCAATTGCCCCGGGCCCCTGCCAGAGTAGCCCCCCACTTTTTTTATTAATAAAAAATGTATTAATTCTAAAATTAGTTCTATTCATTCTACATGTAGTTCATTTTTTATGTCATATAATTTAATTTCTATGTCGAGGGCCCCAAACCTGAAGTACCCCGAGCCCCCCAAGGTCTACATCCAGCCCTGCACACACGCACACGCAAGCAAGAACACACGCACACGCACACGCACACATACACACAAACTAACAAAGTGCACGCCTAGGGCATACGGTAGTTCGTACATTTGATTAAAGCATCAAATGCTGTCAAAAGATAACGTCTAAATCAGTGAAAAAATCACATTTATTACCTTGTGATAACGATATACAAATTTACGATCCACAGCCGCACCTACATATTAAATAAACACCGGGTTGAATTTTCATTGATTTTACTGTTTCCACACAAAGAAAGAAAGGTGTGCTCGTTTAACGACGCCCTACAACATTCTTTATTCAACGGCTATTAGTGTTAGACATAATATTATGGTGTTTGCAACTCGTGGTCTTCAGAAGAAACCTGTTAGGGCCACATAGGCTGTTCTTTCCGATTAGTAGCAAGATGTGCGCTTTCCCACATACAGAACTGCAAATACGACGGCATTTGTTAAACTTGTTGTGGATCATTGGCTGGAATGAATATTTCCATACATGTGATGAGTGAAACTTGACAGTTCTCTTTATGATTTATCGAAAACATATTTTATTAAATACCAGAAAAGATACAATAGGATCTCTGACCAATTATTCAACTATATCTATACACACCATAGAATTGACAACTTTTCATGGTGATATATTTACAATTAGATTTCATGTACAATTATCAATATAGATTTAAATGGAGGAAAGAAGTACGGATATGAGAACAACAAAAGCCAATTTGTAATCAGTTGTACTTTATAAACTTGTATATAAATATTGAAAGTGCAATACATTATATAATGTATGACTGTTGGAGACGTAGATGATATAATAATCAACTATAGTGTATTATTATGTAAACATTGCTGTCCAATAATGTAATACACTGCATACATTTATAACGACCGTATGTGGCCTAGACCATTTCCAATGAATATTAGGATTAACCACAGTGTATCATTGTGTACGTATTGTAGGCCTACAATGTATAATGTTGAATGAAATATAATGAGACCAGTTCGACATGGAACACTGGCATCAGTGGCGGATTTAGGCGGGAGCCCCAGAGGCACCCACCCCCCGCCTAAATTTTGTGATTATAAAATTTTAAAACTTTATTAACCTAATTATTTTAATTTCTTTAACATTAAAGAATCCGGCATAATATTATTGAGGCCCCCCTAAATGGATTTTCTGGATCCGCTACTGGGAACTTATAATAAAGCAGACTAGCTTTATCTAAAGAGTACAATCCTTCAATGTAATATATTGTATGATAGTTATCTAGCAGAATTACACGTATCATCCATCACATTGTTTAAAAATAAATAAGAAATTGTATGTTGTTTAGTCAAAGTAATGTTTGTTTTTACATTTTACGAGTGGAATTACGTGAAAATTAACCATTACCTATCACATTTGAACCCACCTTACAAATAACCTGCTTCCGCACCTGTTTTATATGTGTTCGTCATGCAATCCTCTTAGTGCATTCGGTGTAGTTCCCCCACCATATAAAATGACCCGATCATAATATAAAATGATTGTTACGCCATTGGCTGTGATATGTGCTGTTTTCTCTGTCGGAAAATTCAAATAAAACATTTGCTACTAATGGGAAATTGGAACGAGTTTCCTTTGATGGCTATGCATCAAAATTAACAAATGTTTGACATCCAAATTAGTAAATTAATGATGTCATTAAAAAGTTAAAATTAACAAACAAGAGGCAGATATCGTGATGAGGTTGTAGAACACCCATGCAGTGTTCAATATAATTTTTCTAAGTGGTTGTATTTATGTAGTTTATTACAAAAATATGTTAAAGGCATAGTCCCACGGAATTTAAGGGGCTTTGTGCTCTAAATATCAATTACGAATGAAACTTACATGCATTTATTATACTAGACCTCGTTTTCATATCACGCAAGACATTTTAAATGAACCATGGCATAGGGAATTCCATGTCGAGTTGATAGGTTTTTTTCACATTGAAAAATTTCACATTTCAAGACTGGAACTCCTCACGGAACGAAATAAATTGGTACGAAATGTTTTTGCAGCTACACAAATATTCAGAAGTTTTAAAATAACGGCTAACGGGAGAATACCTATCACGTGACTCGAAATATATACGTCACACCTTCAACGAAAAAAAAACAAACGTTATTTTTGTTCGATTTATTTGTCCGTGAGCATAATTCATTATTATTTTTCAAATAATGATAATAAGCGAGATACAGCGGTTATGTAAATAGTTGAATGAAGTATTTCTATGGACAAATCAAATGTTTATATTTAAAATTATTTTTTTGTTTGGAAATTAATTAGGTCAAGGGTCCTTGGAGGTAGGTGTTTAAATTACTGGACATCTTATAATATGATCACTTTAACAAACATCACGCATTGTATTGTTTTAAAATTAATAAATGTATTAAAGTTGTCTTTCTTTATACAATATAATAGTATGTAATGAATACGTAAATAGTATATAATAACGATAACATGAAAAGTATATGTGTGTTAACCGTTCATTGAACGATGACCAGATGTCACTTGTGTTTTGACCTGCCGCTCGCCCAGTTTACTAAATGAATGAATGAATGAATACTGACGTTCTATCAATGGATTATTATTTCAAAAGCCAACGTGTTGTTCGGGTAAGAAATAGTTTTCAGAGATCTGGACGGTTCATTTGCTAGCATAGGCCTACCAGTGATAAATGTAAATCGCGACCTTAGACTTACATGATTGTATTTTCTACGTAAAACCTTGAATCCTATAATTATATGGTCGCTAAATGTTGAACTCCACATTAAGGTCATTCTTTTTAACTACGGTATTCATATTATATTTTATTTAAACCTACGGTGTATATTAAGGAAAAACAATCAATTAGGCACAATGGCAGTTCAATACAACTTCCTTAATTATGAAATTGATCATGATTAGATCGATTCTTCACATGGGGTAAAATCCTGCTTGTTTTTTTAGTGTACTGACTTCGCGTCAAAATGTATGCAGGCGAGTAATGTACGTTCACATTATGGGTTTAATTACCTATTTTATAACGCCATTCGTTTAGACAATAACTCTCTGATGCAAACACAATCAATTATTAATGTCCTCAAGAAAATTTCTGACTTACAGGCATCTCTTGAGTGTTAAGTCAAAACCTAGCAAAACACATTTTGGTCAACATTAAGTTAGTGCCATTTTTGTATTTACTAGGTTTGACCTCACCTTATAAAGCATACGAAGTTAACAAAATATGCCCTGATTGTCGAATTTTGTTATGGAAAAACCTAGTAAGTACAAGTTGGATTCTCAAATTCACCAATTTTTCTAAATTTAACAAATATGACTTGCTAGGTTTTGCTCTAATACACAAGATTTGTATATAATATCATTTTTACAGATTCACTTTCGCGTCTTCGTGGTTTACAAAATATGAAGCTGGAAGAAAGGAAACGATTGTTTCTTTAATGACACCCATCACCTTGTTTATGCAGTCGCTGTTAGGTCTCAGCCATATGGTATTTTACATTACATGGTCTTTAGAGGAAAGCGCCACTGCCAAATAGGCTACTCTTTCTGATAAGTTGCAAAGGATCTTTCACATGCGTTTTCTCACAGACAGGACAGCACACAAAGCTTTGTATAACAGTAGCGGATCCATAGGGTCCAGGGGTCCGGGCGCCCTTTTTAAAATTTTATTATTATGATTTGTTTTTCGTATTACGATTGGAAGGACGTGAAAATTAACCATTAACCATCACATTTGGACCCTCCCCCCCCCCCCATTCAAAACTCCTGAATCTACGCCTGGACAAACTTGTTATGCATCACTGAATGGTATAAGTGGTGTACATACCTACCCACTGCGCCTTGCAGCGTACTCACTTTAGGTTGGACTCGACTGAGATTTGATCACAGTACATACTAGCCGTGAATCCGATAGCGAGACTACTACATCACCTGGGCCGGTAGCCAGATGCAGTTCGAGGTAATATAATGGTTAAAACAAGTGTGATGGAATGTTTTAAGTTTCATCCACATCTTATTTTTAAAAGTTTGAATGCAACTGATTCTTTTAAAAATAATTTTATGTTTTTTATTTTTTATATTTTAATATTTTACACGATGGAATAATTCCATCAGCAATTTACACTAATTTTATTACGTATAAAAACTTGAATGACACCACCCCATCCCTACCCCAATAAAATATTCTTCTTTTTGTGCTGGGGTGTCGTTAAAACTGCAATATCTGGAATTTATTTTAATATTTAACCATTTTGAATACCGGTAGATCTTAAAAGTTTGTTTCGAGTAAATGACGTGGTATTGTTCTGTTTCAGTCAGGTGTTATGTTTTATGAGAGTCACACATTTATCGTCACCTTCTTAACCTAAGTGTATAAGTCATTTTTGGTCATTTTGAGAGTTTCAGTCTGATTCACTTCTTATAACAATTGTCATAAGCTGTAAAAAAAATGCCTAAGTCATTGTGCACGTCCTAACTAACTTGTGTTTGTATGAGAAATGGTTCATAAATAGTCAAAAAGAGTAATTGCAACAGGGTGTGTGTTTTTTTTTTGTTGTTTTTTTTCTCAAAAACATACGTGGTAGTATCGTTGTCATTAGTACATTTCGTGCTCATGTATTAATTTTAATCTAGATATTACCCATTTACTCTCAAGAAACTAGAAACAATACATTAAAAAACTAAACTGAAAAATAGTTTAAAAAATATTGTGTGGTAGCAATTCGGTTGTTATAAAATAATTTCATTAGTATGTTCAGAAATGTATTGTACAGTATTGGAATCAACAGTTTATTATTATCATCTAAACGAAACGGCCATTACATAAAAATTACCCACCTCACTTTGAAAAATAAGACCCCCACTTTGAAAATCCATCCTATCGACCTGATTACCCACTCGTCTCCATAAAGATTTCTTTTTGGTACATATAATACAATATAAGATATTTGAGACGGTCCCTAAAACATGTAAACGTCGAGTGACGTTGTTACCTCTCCCTGTGGTGAAACATGGTGTGAGCTCGGTATGAAGCTGTCGTCAGTATCCGTTGATAATTTATTAAAACTTCAGTTACAGCTTTAAATTATCAAAACGTTAACCATCTTTTAATTTGTACCATACAATAGTTTAGCAGGGCCGGCGCAGCTGGAGGTGGGGGGCAAGGGGAGCATTTCCCCTCCCCATAATCTGCGGGGCTTTTTTTTTGTGACAATATTTAGTTTTTAGGTTGTTGGCGCCCTTCAAATGGCGCCCCTATTCATTTTCCCCTCTCAATATATAAACGGCTGCGCCAGTACAATTTTGGCATAGTGGGATGAAATGATTTAATTAGATATATCAAGTTTATTTATATATTTATGAACTAGATTGGATGGTGGTTATTTTAATTGAAAAAAAGAAAAAGAAAGCTCTAACTCTTCAAAATAACATTAAATTATTGTTGGGTAATTATTTGAATTTTTGTGGTTCGAAATGTTCCGTTTAGGTTTGCTCAGTTAAAACGTTATTTAAAGGCAAGTATAAGATTTTTTTTTCTATGAGAGCATTGCATATATTTTGTAAGTTGATATGTATAAACATTTGGTTAGAGTGATTTGAATCAATCAAGCTTACTGCTTTAATAATCAACTGATTTGTTCGATTAGTGTTCAATCGGTTGAATATGGGAGGAATTGTGTAGTTAAGGAAAACTTATTAATTGTGACTGACAACTAAACATCGTGGTAGTGAAAAAATACACGCATAACCCCGTCCATTACACACGTCATTACACAACGACGTGCCCCTCAATAAACCTTTTGTCAGCCCTTATCACATTTAATAAAACATCGTTCATAAACATTATACAGCTTTAAAGAACTTCCTCACAATGCCACATTCGTACATGTCACGGGGATGTGCGCGCAGCCTTTAACCTTATATATAACGTGCTGCCTTTTCCGATCATACGTCCCAGTTCATATTTTGGCTTCAACGATAACTTTGATAACAGTGACAACTTTGGTTGACAGCGTGGTCGTTGGGTTTGAGTGACAGTTTGTAGTGTCTCTCTGCTGAAAAAGTGTGAACGACCGAAACATGTAGAAAACATCGTCGGAATATCGAACGGGGTCTCGAGATATAGTGTAAACTTAGTTTTATCTTTAATGAGCGCCCGGGAAAAAAAAGGTGGGCGGGTCTGTCGTAGCTAGCACTCCCGTTTTGACAGCTGAGTGAGCGGTGGTTAAGCGGTGACAGTGTTTGTTATGTGTTATTGAATGGGATTCTTGGATGAGAACACGTGCGATTTTGATGGTCAGTTTCTACGAGGATTTTACCTCAGTTGTACTATAATAATATATCATTTCAACGTGAAACCAAAATAATACGATTATATTTAAAGATTTTTGTTTAAAGTGGAGAGTAAGGAATGTTCAAGACAGCGTAAATATTGGCCTATTTTAGACAATACACTGACCTTTCACTGCCTGCACCATCAACCTGGGGTGCAAACGTTATCAGCTTTCTGGACAACACAAAACACATCTGCCTAATGTGTGAGTATTTTACTAGTAAAACTTCATTGCAAAACATTTTATAAAATAACACATTTTGATAAACTTTTTAATATTGTCTGATAACGAATTTTATGGCCATTAATTTATTTTAGAATTGTATTTATTTGTTTTCAAATGATACATGTGTGTGTCGGGATGGGATGGACCACCCATGGGTTCGTGACAGGAGAAAACATCTCTGGATTTTATTGTTTTGTTGTTTTTCACACAAAGATTTCTACAGTGATGGTAAGTTGGATTTCAAGTTTTGATTGTAGCCCATAGATAACGTTTTATTTGATTATTTGCCATTTTGTTTGAAGCTGTTGTAAGAACATCTACATGTCATGGATATATTAATGTTAGCTAGAATTAGGTTTTATTGTATTGAGTGATGTCATGCCATCCTAAAAAGTTACAGATTCATAAAGACCGCAAGAGACCCAACCCCTTACCCCCACTAATACCATCATATTTCGACAATGTTTAAAAAATTTTTATATATATATATATCACTTCATACATTTGTCAAAGCAGATAGGAACATAGTCATACCCAACCCCAAAGACGTTCAAACTGGGGGGTTGGGGGGCTGGGGGCTTCAGCCCTCCCCCCAATAATTCCCATAAATATGCTCCTTATTCATCGTTGAATTATTCATTAGCAAATTATGATATTCAGAAATGGGAGCAGAGCCCAATATGAATTTCGTTCCTGTGCCTCTGCAATCCTCATGCCAAAATCCTGTATATAACAAACCAATCGTTAAAACTTGCATCAGTATAAACTTTATTAAAACATGTCTTTATTGTCTTAATTTCATATTATATTTTTAATATTTACTATTATTACTATTAAATAACTTGACAGTAGCAGACTGTCAAAGACTGTCAGGCAAAAATATGATGGTCAAAGTAAAGGCTCAAACCTTAAGTTTACAGAAAGCAATACATCTTCTTAAATAGTTTCCTATTGTTGTACATATCTGTTGTACATATTTTTCTTCTTTAAAGTTAATTTTTTTTTCACCATTATTTAAATCCAGGGCTTGTTTTTGGATGGGATTCTGGGAATGTATTCCTCAAATATTACTATAAATGAAAATCATCCAATTAGACACCCATAGAATCAACTCCCGAGATCCAGTGTTCAGACACCTTCTTGTAGAAAATGTCTTTTGTCCAATTATATTATTTATTAGTCAAAATTAGATTCTCATTAATTCCTGTGACATAAAGTTGCAGGAACACAAACAAGTTCTGGTAGAAATTGACAAAAAATGTGGCATTAAATTATTTATTTATTTTGTTTTAATTTAAACAACCAATTACCGGTATTTGTCCTCAGACAGTCTGACTGCTTATGTACTGTTACACTGAGTAACAAAGTGTACTTGAAGTGGGTGTGTCTCTGTATGAAAATTTAATACAAGTATTGTTTTATCTATTGTGCATTTACCTTTGGGCAGGTATGGTACATACATGTATATATAAATATATATATATCAGTGGCAGATCTAGAAGGCCCACCTGAATTTTGCGATTTAAATAACATTTAAAAAAATTATTGTTATTATTACTTTTTCATTATTATTATTTTTTTTGATATTAAAGAATCCGAGGATTCGTTAGAGCTTCCCCCTAAATGTATTTTCTGGATCAGTGACTGTATATGATAAATCAAATACTAGTAGATGTCAATGGTGTAACCGGAGTGGGTCTATAGAGGGGGCATTTCATGGTATTTGGTCCATGACTATGAAAATCAAAATCATTAAATTTACTTGGAAACTTTATATCATATTAAAGTAAACATCCAAAGGGTCTTGAATATAAATAAATTAGCGATGTACACTAAACCAGGTAGACTTTGTAAGCATTTTTGGGGTCAAAAATATAAAAATTATTTTCTTCAATATCTTTATCAAAATCTCACAATAAAAAAATCTTTAATATAGACATAGAAACCTTCATACCCTTGTTACTTGTGCATACAAATTTTGGTCATGAATTAAGTAATTAGTTAATTAATTTTTATAACTGATTTTAAATGTCATGTCCATCACATTTTTGATATAAAAGTTTATTTTTCTCTTAAAGTAACCAAGTGAGAAACAAAACCTTATGTTTTTTTCCTACTACTTTAAGTGTTTTTTTTAAACTATGCATTTGATTTTGAAGAATCTTTTGTGAAGTTGATTAAATTTTTTATTTAATTTTGTGACAGACATGACATTTTTGTGACAGACGTGACACAAGAATATAAATTGCCCAAGAAGATAAACTGTCAAGGGTTACCAGGCACCCTGAGCACTCACTTTGTGAAGCCAGTAGATAAATATACAATTGCTAATGCTACAAATTCCCAATTTCTAAAACCTGGCCAAGCTATGAAGATTTACAAGATTCTGCCCAGCCTGGAAAACCTGGAGAATGGTCAAGTCGAGGAACAACATACAAACTCCTCCAATGATACAGCCAGGGTAAATATTATGGAACAGCCTACAACCTCATCTTATGATACATGTACATCCGAGGGAAGTTATGTGAACAGTATTAATACTGGATCGTTTGTGCTTGTGAGATTTAAGACTAAGAAGATAATCAACATTTATGCTGGACTGATAACTGATACTGATGCTTCAGAAATAGAAGTATCCTTTCTTCATGCTAAAGAAACCAGTAAAAAGATTTTTGCTTTTCCAGAAAAGGAGGATAAAGCTTGGATAATGAAGAATCAAGCAATAAAAGTACTGCCGACCCCTTCTATGGAAAATCGGGAAAGATACATATTCCCTCAGAGTGTGGAAGTCATGGAATAAATGTAATTTTAAGAAAAGTGACCAGGATTTTAAAGTAAACAATGCTGATATGATATTGATTTAGTGCTCTGAACAAAGAAAATGGCATTTGAGAGATTCATGCAAATGGCATTTGAAAGAAACATTGAACGTTTTGTTTTAACTTGCATTTTTTATTTAGTGACCAATACATGTATTTCATTTATAAACTTAAGATGTTTCATTTCAATGTGTTGTCTGACCAGAGGAAACATGAGATTTTTGTGTATTTTAATTTGAGTTTAAATACTGCGACTTTTTCTGAAAATTTTGTCTGAATAATAAATGTAAATCAAACCTTACTTTAACAGTGTAGATGTTCTACCAATATAATATACAATTATGATTTTTTAACATTAAAGTTTAATCAGATATTATCATTGT
>JAULBS010110838.1:0-15105 GCA_032355785.1 Symmetromphalus regularis | reverse complement strand
CCACGGCCTTTGATAAACCAGTTGTGGACCACTGGCTGGAATGGAAAATAGCCCAAACTGCAAATGGGTCCACTGAGGATTGATCCGACGACCCTACTAGCAATGAGTCCAGTAGCTTAACGACTGCACAACCATGGCCATGTATGTTTTAAGATGCCATGTATGTTGTAAGATGCCATTGAACAAACACATAACAATGGTGAGATTGCAGATTACACTAGCGAGTTATTTGACGTGTTCCAGGCTAATAATAGTCAGACTTTATTTATCGAAACTAGTATGTCGAACGCTTATTTTAATCGGAAGAAACCATTCGGCACTCTTCGGAATATTACAACATCTTGCAGGGAACATAAATCTTGCCAATCTTGGACTGCATTATTTTGCAGATTACGCTAGCGAGTTATTTGACGTGTTCCAGGTTAATAATAGTCCGATTTTATTTATCAAAACGAGTATGACGAGCGCTTTTTGGTGCAGTTTTTTTGTTCCTTTTTCTTCTTTTTTTTGTTTAAAAGTGATTATTTGGTAGCCCGACCCCAAAAACCACTAGCCATGAGCGTCAGGCTACCATATTCTAGAAACCGTGCTGAGTGAGATTAAACAAAAACAAAGTGTTTTTTGCAATATTCTGAAAACTTTGAACCACATACTTAATCTGGAATTCCAGATCATAAATCGGAAGACTTTAATTCAAAAGACTTCAGCTTTAAAGTGATTAAAAATAAAAATAATAATCCTCACATTGTATCAATGAAGATTTTTATTTAATATAAGCAATTAACAATCCCATGCAAGTCATTTTCACATGAGGTCAAGCATATTGATAAATACTCCACTGTCTTATGTATCTCATAAACATGTTTTATGAAAATAAAAGCATTATTATATCATTTGTGAAGGTACTAAAATGCACACGGTCAGGACTCTTCACAGTTGAGAACAATCATCTTGCATCTTGGGACATTCTTGGTATAACGTCTCAACTGCCAAGATTTACAATGCACATAAGAATAGTATGAAAAATTTAAATACAAAATGTAATTCCATGATAACAGTCAAACTTGGCAAAGAAAACAAAAACAAAACACAAGACATTTTAAGAACATTAAAAAAAATGCACGTAATAATAAACATCACACCAATTTTATGACTTCGTACAAATTACGTCAATTTTAATTACACTGCAAATCAGAAATTAACGAGGCCATAAAAAATACTGTTCAACAAGTTTTCATGATCAAACATCAGCTGTTCAATCATTTAAGATCTTTTAATTTAAATTTAAAAAACAAAAAAAGTGATAATAATACGGTGATTGTACTTGTTCATAGTGACTTTTAAATTTCTTAATAATGTTGCAATATGCAGAAAATAAATGACTAACCTTGGGTTGTCATATTGAAAGGACTGTTAACACCCCAGTTATTATTTATTTAGTAGCACATTTTAGCTATTAGGTGTCAAACGTATTTGTGACACATGGTCTTCAGAGGAAACCTGCCCTCACCACACAGGTTGCTCTTTCCGATTAGCAATGAGCTTTTCCAATCACGACAGCACATACAATGGCTTTGTTACATTAGGTATAGTCCACTGGTTGGAACGAGAATTTGTCCAAATTAATGCACTAAAGGGGATCAATCTGACAACGAATGCACCTCAAGAGACTTAACCTGTTGAGCTATATCCCAGTACTTTTAAGATGTAACCATGACAACATAATTGCAGCACAAGATTGCTTTTGTGTGTGATGAATGTTCTTCACTTACAGGTATGGCGAATTACTAAATTTATCAGATTAAATTTATCTGTTCATGAAATCTGGTACTTTATTTTTTTCTTATTTTTTTCACTCTCAAGCTGACTGTGGTTCTAAACCCATCGGAGGCTGGCTCACACTTGACTACGTGTCAAAATAACCAAATGTTGACATCCAATAGCTAATGATTAATAAATCAATTTGCTCTAGTGGTGTTGTTATGCAAAACAATCTCTCTTTTTTTTTTTTTAAATGATTGAACAGCTGATTTAATAATTTATCTTTTTCAGTATCACGAATTAACCGACCTCGCTAGTTTTGGTTATCACCAATAGGTCACAGAATATCTTCAAAGACACAAACATCACATGATTTTACTGTACACTCGGTCAATGTACATTTGTCAAATATATATATATATATATACATACATAAAATATGTAATAAAAATGTTTAATAAAATGTTAACTGTCAATAATTGTGTTGAAATGTTTAGTATGCCTTTTTATATTAGGGTTATGTTGACTTTAAAACTAAAGAAAATGTAAATTTGTCAATATCAGGACTGATTTCAAATTTATTTGTTTAACGACCCCTCCCTACAGAACAAAAATAAATATTCGCTATTGGAGGTAGAGTGATTTCAGATACCAAAAAATGAAGCATGGCAAGTTTGTGGACCCAAACTACTCTCCTATTTTATATTTCTCACATGGCATAATTTTCAAGTGAGCAATATATTGCTCTCCTATTTTTAAATGTAGAAGACTAATTTGTTAGTGTTCCTATTTTTAAAGGGCAATAACTAAGTTTTGGAATATATAATATTAACGTGAAGTATGAAACAAGGAATAAAAAGAACAAAACCTGAACAAAAGATTTCTTCTTGGACTTTGTCATGTACAGAAACATTTGGAAGAACTTGTTCACAGAATAGTTAAATAAGGATGTTTCGTGTGTGTGTGTTCAGCATAACATAACTAGAAAAAATCTGCATGTAGAAATTGCAAGATTTTCAAAAGACTAAATTTTGGAAAAATAACCCTGTTTTTTGCCAGTATGCGCATGGCATTTCGAAGAATCAAATCACAACAACACAACTGTTACAAACAAACTGCTGGCAGGCACATACCAGACAAGTTGCTAAACTTATGTAAAACCCAATAATAACAATGAGAACCAGTCAATTGGCTCGGGAGTTTGCCAATGTTTACTTCAGAGCGTAGCCGTAATGTGTGAAAAAATACTCCCAACAAAAAACAATGTGATAAATTCTGGTGCAATTGAATCTCTGTGTGCGTATGGCGTTTTGATTTGCAATACATGAGTGACCTTGGTTTGGTCTGGATAAAAATGACGGTTTCAACGATGATGATTATATGGAAAACAAATAAAATATTGCACCAATACTCTTACACCTATAACAGATATGTCCCTTGATCAATTTCATCCTAATTATGTCAATTTGCAAAAAAAAATAATGAATTTTAAATGCAGAAATTTCCAACCGAAAATGAAAGGAACGTTTAAATAATTATATATATATATAATCTGTGTCAACAGCTTAATTAATAGTAATTATTAGACTTAATGGCCTGACTGTAAAAAAGGGTTCCAGTTATAAAATGAAAGGTTGTGTATCTAGGCTTAATTATACTCAGTTATGTCATAAATCAAACAGGATATTGTATACAATATATGGGCATCCAATCAATGCCACAGGGCAACACATTTCAACAGATATATTCCGAACAAGCACACACACATGGTAATAACACATTTAAAAAACAATCTTCAATCTCTTTAATGAGATCCAGTCATCTCCCTTTGAGATCCTTGGCATCAAAATTATCTCCCTTTGTGAGGTTTTTAATCGTTTTGAATTTATCCAGTTCCACAATGATTCAGTGATGTGATGTTTATCCATTCAAGAATCAATGCAATGCTGCCATTTTATCAATACATTTCAACACTGCATTCTTAGTTGATGTTTTTCAAACTGCAACTACTGCTTAGAGGCAATTCCTACTCACCACATTTTCTTAGAGGCGGCTGTACCACTTTTTTCTATTATTTCTTATTTCTGCATAAGTAACAGTTCTTCAGAGGTTTGGCTTGGTTGCCGTTGGCAATCTTGACCTGTACCACTATTTTTTTCACTGTGCCGCCCGTTTCCTATTTGTACACAGCATACTTACAGGCTGGGGGTATTCAAGACAGCACACAAATTTAAATGTATATTCAAATTGATAAAAATCAACATCTATGCATAATAATTTGGTGGAGGAAAGTGGGGTGGGGGAGAGGATATCAGAAAATGAGTACTCTGTATACAAATAGGAAATACTAGTCTATTCCAGAGTTTTCGTCTATTTCTCAACTGCTCTGTGGTTGTAGATATCATATTGTAGTCCATAGCAGCACTGTGGTTTTTTATGTTTCACAAAGTGACGTATCTCCACTGTTTATCGAATGTCACGTATGTATATTTCATTGTTTTTCTACACTGTGTATGTCATCTCTGTACATGATAACAGCACAGCTTATAAAAGCAGGATACTGACAAATCGTTTATCATCACTTACTTCCACAAAACACAAACACAACCAAATCCTTTCATAAACTGAGGTTTCTACAATCAACATCATCGTGTCGGAAAGGTTTTGTTTTAAAATCTCATACAATTTAGTACAAAATCTTTATTTAAGAAGTTTTAAAATAAACATTTAGCAGTGACTCATTCTGTTGTTTGATTTCAGCCTGGTAATCTTAGGTAAGTTACCGTTTTGTCACATATTAGACTATGAAAGCACAAAAATTTTACATTATGGCTTAAGAATTCTGTATACTTGGTCTGTACCCTAGTAACATATGCGACACCGGCAATTAAGAAAATTTCCAGGGCAAAATAAATCCTGTGGAGAAATAGTGTCCATGGCATTTTCCACAGCTATTTTATATTTTGTTTTTAATAATAAGAAAAAAAAGTGTCGCGGAGAATGAAAAACTCCACACAAAAGCTGATTTCATGGGTTGCATATACACATTAATTTTGCATTTCACATAAACAATTTGTCTTTTATATGAATTAAAACTTGCATAACGGTGACACAAACGAACAATCTCACTAAAATGGTAATTCAAAATGACTGCTCCAGGTCCTCTCATTAGCCTAGAGGGAGAGATTTTTTTTCAAATTACTTGGGTGTGCCGAGGTGAGGGCAGGGCCAGATTAAGATTTTGCAGGCACCTGGGCTAATGGTACTAAGAGACCCTCAGTAATATTTTCAAAAGCAAAAAATGTTAAAGAAAAATTAAGTTTATTTTTCAAGACTAACAACATCATTCAGCATTATTTATTTATTTATTTAACGACCCCCCAGCACAAAAGTAAACATCGGCTATTGGGGGTCACATCATTCAGCATTGTTTAACTCTAAAGACAAACCAGTTATCACTGTCAAAACTCTATCTTTAAGGGCCCTCCTAGCTGGTGGATGTAAGCAAGTTAAGATCACAATAACAATGGTTGTCAACAACAGATTGGTATTTAACAACAGGGCAATAGCAACTTTTCATTGGGAGGGTGGGGGGGCGGGTGAATGGGAACATGAGCAGGGAAAAAATTCATGGGGTTCATAGAAGGGATAAAAATAATTTTAAACAGAAAAAGAAAATGTTTGCCCCCCCACCCCTCCTACTTTCAATAGCCCCGAAATTAACTGAACCTACAGAGGATATGATTATGTTGATCATAAAAATGTATCAGTTCACAAAAGAGTTTTCTTGTGTTTGTATTTTGTACAGGTATCCCACGTTAGGTCACTGAATTGCCATAATTACCACTCTACACCAAGTCTATGCGTCTGTAGTACAGCAGGTATGGCATCCTGGGAGCGGAGAATTTCAACACCTGCTGAACGGAGACGGCTTGGATACGAGAGTCATCGATCTGAACCCAGCTGTTAATACCGGGGTGGTACACGTTGGTTGTGTAATGGCCTCCAGTTGCATTCTTTCCATGGTGAAACACAACTACAAAACAAAATCATTACATGTCAAAACGTGTTAAAAAGACATTGTAAAGAAAGAAATGCTAGTTATAATATTTTTAAAAATTGAAATAAGCTGTGGCAATCTGCAATAAAAGCTGCCAACTATAAAACAAATCATAAATTCAGTTTAGAAATTAAAGAAATTTTGTAAAAGGTTATCAAGCTAACATACTGTTTGACAAGCAGATATCTGATGCCAAAAACACATAATTAATGAAACATTTATAAAATATCCTAATATATATAAAGCCAAGTAAAGTTTGTTTTATTTAACGACACCTTTAGAGCACATTGATTTTAATCCTATCATCGGCTACTGAACGTCAATCGTATGGTCATTCTGACTTGTTTGTTTAAGAGGTCTTTTATACGCACTGTCCCACAAACAGCTGTCAAACTTTGCAGGGATTTATCCAGGATTTTTCACCTGGGTCCTATAGCTGAAGGGTTTGGGAAAATTAGCACTGAATTTATGTAACTGTAATAGTATATTAAATTAACAAATTTGAGAATTTATTGTCCAGAAATTGGGAATTTTCATTGCCATTTGCCTTTGGGAAGGGGCCAATGTTTGGTACCATACAAAGCCTGGATAAATCCCTACTTTGTATACTATTGTGACAAATAATCCACACTATAAAAAACAGCATTAATAGTATTTTACACTAACATTTATGAGCAATGGAAAAAACATGATTAAAAGGGTAGTTTTGTTAAATTCATTGGGTTTTTACACTGATATACTACTGTAAGTGGTGGCTGACTGACAACAACATTGCTCTATAGTTCTTTGAAGTGCCAGGTGAGCCTGACCCTAGTCAACAGATGCCTGCAGTAAACACTAGATCTAGTGCTTCTCGTAAATAACAATTAAAAAAACCATACCAGCAAACAGTTTGTATGTCCGGTGTGCAGTCTGCACCTTCGACTTAGCTGTAGCCGATAACATTTCTGTAAGTAAAAATAAAATATTAAAATAATAAAAAGGGTAAAAAACAATTAAAAAATTCTTTAAAAGATTTTTTGTCTATAAAATTTTAAACAAAATATTTTCTCAGAGTATTTTATAAAAGTTTGATCTTTTGTTTAATTACAATTTTTTGTTGTTTTTCGTTTAACGACACCACTGAAGCACATTGATTTATTAATTATCAGCTACTGGTTGTTAAACATTTGGTTATTTTGACATATAGTCAAGTGTGAGCCAAGCTCCAATGGGTTTTGAACCACTCGACCACTGAGTCTCACATTTCAAAACAAATTACGATCTACCCTACTATATCAAAAAGAAATGTTATTTCTTGGAAAGCGTGTCACATTTATCATATATCAAGTATAATATGAAATAACAGGACATCCTGGAATCAATTTTTTTTAAATTTGGTTGGAAAACCACTTTTGAGAATGGGAAACTGCAGTTATGTTTGAGTATAGGCTAAGTATGATCGATAGAAAGAAAAATACCTTTTTTGATTTGAAGGTCAACTTCAAAGTCAATTTTCTTCATTAGTTTCTGGCATCCACCCTTCTGATCATACACAAAACACTTGAGATGCAGAATCAGAACAGAAGGAAGTTCTTCCAGAGTTATCTTCCTTGCTGCTTCAACCTGTCAACATTAAGTATTACATCACTACTGACCTTGACCCACTATATGTAGCATACCTTGACCCTGTATAGTCTGGCTAAGAAAGGAATCTATATTCAGTAATATATATAGCAATATATAGGGATGGCGCAACTGTTTAATTATTGGGGTTGACAAGACTGAACAAGGACACCAGCAGTCATTTGAAGGGTGCCTACAATGTACTGAATAATGTAAATAGTAGCAAAAACAAAGGGCGTCACAAAAACAAAGGGTGTCGCAGATTATTGGGGTGGCAAATGCCCATACATATTATATTTGTTACAGAATAGAATGTACTCACCTCCTCTTTGGTCTTTGAGCAAGTATACCCGTGGACTTGTTCCTTGCTGACAAGCCCATCGAGAGCATCACAAACTGTCCAGATCTTTTCATTCTGTAACAGAGAAAATCTCCAGTATTACATGCATTATAATAGGGAAGAAAAAAGTTTGTTTATAACACCCAAACACACTGTTTATTCTAGGACTCTTGGGTGTCAAATTTACACTATTTGCAACTCAAAGATCTTTAGAGAAAAGCTGCTATTGCAACATAAGTTACTCATTTTGATTAGCAGAAGTGATCTTTTATAATTCTTTCCCACTGTATAGCATGCACCAGCTTTTGTTACAATAGTGGACCACTGACTGGAATGAAAATGGCCACAGTGAACAGGGTTTGGGGAAGATGTATTATTATTTTTTATTTTTTTTTATCTACACTACCAGAACACATTGTACAACTCTATGTTTTTCATTTTCGCAAAACAATATTAGATGTACAAAATGAGTTTTGTTAAAACAACTCTCCAATTATTGCTTTGAGTGACGTTGATGTTTCAAAGACATAATGTTCAGTAAAATTAATGTAAAACTTATTTACGGGGCATTACTGTAGATGCTGTAGTATCTATTTGAAATTTGATTCGTGTGTAGTATCTATTTGAAATTTGATTCGTGTGTACAAGTCCAGTCTACTAATATGATAAAGAAAGAGAATCAAATGAAAATAAAGAATCATATAAAATCAAACTTGTATATCGAGCTGTAGAGTGAAGAACGGCTGCAGATTGGCGGATTCGGCTGACATGGACCGGTAGACAGCTGACCGGATCTGGCCAGCAAAGATGTCGCCAATTGGGGTCTTCGCAAAACTTGCCTGAAGTAAAATATATATTAAATTCTTCCACTGCAAAACCAATATATAATATCAGAAGCATTATTGTTTCATCTGCTCTCATATGAAAGTTGCTATTGGTATTTGTTTCGATAATCTACATTTCATGTTGTTTTTCATATATCAGTAACCCCAGTGATAGTGTGTGCATTTTTATTGACTCACCCACCAATTTGTTCCCAAGTTTCAGTTGTCAATCAAACAAGTCACATGACCTATTTGCATAAATATCAAATATAAGATAACACCCCAGCATCAAATGTTTAAAGTATGGCCATACCACAAATATCAGTCTCGTTTTTTTAATAAGATGCTATCAATTGTTTTTTTTAATAAGATGACTCCATCAATACATGATTAACAATATACTGATAAATAATGAGATATATACTGATAAATAATGAGGTATAGTGACACCATCATTACAGTCCTTGAAATTCACACAAATTTACGATGGCAGTTAACTGCCATTGCTAAATTGTTTTGCTATGACACTGTGACTGCAAATTCAAGAAAATAAGCCAAACTTCATAGTATATTTTCACAGCAGTTTTTATGGCTGCAATGCCAATTTTCTGATGGATTGAGGGGTGTGTGTGTCAAGACCCCCCCTTGCCCTTTTTTACATTTTACTCTGATGGATTGAGGGGGGTGTCATGAACCCCCATTTCGCTTTTTTACATTTTACAAGTGGAAGGACATGAAAATTAACCATTACCCATCATATTTGGACCTAACCCCCCTTAAGAAATCCTGCATCCGCACCTACAACTAATAAGACTTACTCTGCGTGTTTGCACGCTTTTCTTCTTGGGTCCAACTTGTTGCCAGGTTTCCTCCTCCTCTTCATCCATCTCTTCATCCTCGATGAAACCATTTGGCTGTACCATGCCATTCACTAGTAAACAAAAACAAAACTGTGGTTAAAATTTAATTTTTTTACTGTTTTGTTTTTTCATTCCAATCCCTTATTTACGGAAAGAACCATCCCAAGTAAAATTGTCTTTAGTCCATAACTTCAATAAATTTTATTATCAATATACATTACTTGATTAAAGATACACTGTCTGTGTTATTTAAAATCCTAATATATACTCAAGTTGGGTCACAATCCTAGAACCTTCTCAGGATGGGTCACAATCCTAGAACCTTCTCAGGATGGGAATCAATCCTGGAACCTTCTCAGGATGGGTCACTGTCCTAGAACCTTCTCAGGATGGGAATCAATCCTGGAACCTTCTCAGGATGGGTCACTGTCCTAGAACCTTCTGATTGCATGTTTGTGAGTCGAGGTAATAACAGAGGACTAGTGATTTTTTTGCAGGGACAACTAACTTTTCAAGGCTAAAAGTCTTCCTGGCAATAGAAATGTTTGGGTTTTTTTTTTATTCCTGGACAAGTAAAAATCAGCGTGGGTGAATACAATTTAATTGATGTTATTCCCCAGGTAGAACAAGTTGAAACAGATTGTTGTAAAACATTACCTGGAACAGGTTTTATAGTATACATAGTGATGATGATAGAGAGATTTCTCTGCTATACCTGGTTTATTGTCAGTGACGGCACTAATGGCAGCTGCCATTTCTTCATGAAGACCGTCCAGAATACAACTAAGAAACTCCTCGGCATCCTCCTGTTTGCCAAGCTGAATCATAGAAATGTAAATTACTACATTATACTCCATATCATGGTAAGTGGCACAGAGTCAAACAATAAAAATCTCGGCATCCTCCTGTTTGCCAAGCTGTAATGACAGAAATGTAAGTTACTATATTATACTCCACATCATGGTAAGTGGCACAGTCAAACAATAAAAATCTTGGCATCCTCCTGTTTGCCAAGGTGTAATTACAGAAATGTAAATTACTATATTATACTCCACATCATGGTAAGTGGCACAGAGTCAAACAATAACAATCTCGGCATCCTCCTGTTTGCCAAGCTGTAATCACAGAAATTTAAGTACTACATTTCTTATAAAATTTTCTTTTTAAGGTGAGGACAATAATAGTCAGTATACAAGAATATGATGCTCTGTTAATTACATTTTAAATTTTTTTTTTAATGGCTAAGAAAATTATTTAGTAGTGTGAGTAGGAAAACATTGGCCTCAGGACACTGTATTCTAAATGACTGTTTATAGTTTACCTTGAAGCAGTTGGCTTCTATGACCTGCAACATGCGGTAAATATTTTCTGGTTCAAATGGGGACCCAGGTGTCAGTTCCCTTCTATTCCTCGGACCACCTACAAACAAAATTTAATAACTAATCAGAAGTATTTTAGCATTTATACAAGCATGGAGAAAAGAAAAACCTTACGGGTACATGAAAAAATGGAAGAAGACATATAGCAACCTCTGAAATTGCCTGTGGCAATCGGCAATGCTCCCCTCATAGTCATCCTAAATTAACCAAATTTTACAAAAAATAAAGTAAAGTTTATTTTATTTAACGATGCCTCCAGAGCATATTGATTTTTATCTGATCATCACGTATTGGACGTCATACATATGGTTATTTTGACATATGTCTTTTAGCAGAAACCCACTGCCACCACATAGGCTACTCCTTCCGATAAGCAGTCCCACAGACAGGACAGCACATACCACGGCCGTTGATAAACCAGTTGTGGTCCATACTCCATATGGGTCCACTGAGAAGGATTGATCCGTCGACAGACTGGTTCACAGGCAGACACACTACCGTTTGAGCTGGATCTCGCTCAAACCACATTTTAGAGTTAGCAGAAATGGATTCTTTACATCCACTTTCCCACAAACAGGCATTTGAATAAACCCAATCAGGAAATGGGTCCACTGAGACACAGTGAGAGGGTTTTATCCTACAACCTAAGGACTCCAAGCCAATGCTTTACAAAGTGTGCTACAATATAGATCTCACTAATGATTTTACAAAGTGAAATACTTACTTAGTCGAGGCATTGGAGAAAACTTCTTCACAAAATCCACACTGAAAATGAGAGAGAACACATTAAAAATACAGGTATTATGAATTTTAATATCAATGGTACTAGCCTGCCTGTGTACTTTCAGATGTTTTATCAGTCTCTTTATCATGTTCCTTGAGGAAAATATTAGATGAAGATATTATTATTAGCAAGAAAAATTTGAAAATGACCGTGTACTGCATCTATCAGGATCCTCTTTCCCTTCAAGAATTTATCTTAATGATTTGTACAAAATAGATCATACAAGTACCTAAACAAAGGAAACCAACTATTTTAATAAGTTTTGTCTTTTAAATTGAAAAAAAATCAAATGGGAAATTAAAAATAAATATCCTTACCTACCAGTACCATATACACAACAAAAATAGCGTCATGTTTTACACGTGTGAAATATGTTTTCACATAAATAGGTGGAACAACGTTTCAAATTTACGTTAAACATATATGACAAAAGTATGTTTTACATATAAATGTTAAAATATGTTTAATGACATAAATAATAATAAATAATGACATGGAAAGGGTTCTGTAGATATTTGTAAGTTTCACTGTTTGTATGGACACCATATTGGTTGCTAAAGAAGGTATATTTAATTTGAATTTTTAAATATCCATTATACATTTTTGAAACAAGCATACCTAAAATCCTACAAAGGCCACTTACTTTTGACGACTGTTTTATCATTGCCAAGTTCACCTTGTTGATATACTAGGGAAAGAAACACATAAATACTCACATGTTAAACATATGCTCAAAGAAACATAATTATGTGAAACATACACTTGCAAACATGTTTAACAGAAAGTATGTTAAACATATGTTTCACATGTTTGCCCCAATGTATGTGAAACGTGGCTATTTTTACTGTGTATAATATTAATTAATTTAGCCTTTTCCCTGAAAAGACTTTTAGGCTTTTGTGATTATAACTGAGCTGACAAACTTACAAACTATCAAGAATGGGTGTGGAACTGGGTCCTCGAGTCAACAAAGAAACACCAGAAAGTTTCTTCAGCAAGTGGTAAAATGGAGGACATGCCACCAGAGCCTGCAATGTCTGTCACGTGGTTAAGGTTTGTACAGTCAGGTATCATTATGAAATCTTGGAGAAAAACAAGTTGATATTTTACAGTATTAAATATTCTAAAGTGTTAACATTCAATACCTAAGTGTATTATGCAATTACGTAGTATTTTACATTAATTTAATAAAAAAAATTATTAGATGGAGAAAAAATGTAGCAGGTTTATTATAACTGTATTTGTGTTTGTATTTTGTATTAGTAAAAGATGTGTGTGTGCACGCGTCCATAAGTGTGTAGGGATTTATCCAGGATTTTTCACCAATGTCCTATGGCAGAAGGGATTGGGAAAATTAGTGCAATTTTAGTTTTAATTGTGAAGGTTTTTTTTCATACCACTGAATTTATGTAACTGTAATATTCTATAAACCATATCATTATTTTAATTTATTTGCCTTTGGGAAGTGGCCTTGTGTGTATACTCTAATAAAGTAGACTGGAAAGTGTAAAGGATACAGCATTGACGTAGCACCAGTTTCCTCGGTTGACAAGTCCGCGGGGCTGCAGTGCTACCACTTTGTGTTCTAACTTCACATTCAGAAGGAAATCTGAAAACACAAATTTACCACAAAAAATAAACTTATACATCCAATAATCACTAGACTCCTTAATATTTCCACAAATGAAAATATATTCGATTTCACTGATTACCTGTAACCTAATTCACTCTAAACACTAGTATCTGGTTCAGTATTTAATTTTCTAGGCAACATATATTAAAAAATATAATATCCATGTTAAAATAATAATTATATTGGCCAGGTACTAGGATAGAAAAAGTGGGAGAAGTGTTACTGTCAGATGTTATTGGGATTTGTTTTTCACTTTACTTCGAACAAAATATTACAGCAACATCGACTTCTCTCTACTGCTAACAAGTCGGCTAGATTAGTGTCTGATTGGCACCAAATTCTGAATTAATTAGACACATGGCGGCATATTGTAAAAATATTGTTAAAGTATTAATTTGGCTTAAATACATGTACAACCCCTGAAACAGCCCGTAGCAATCGACAGTGCAATGGAGATTGCAGCAGAGTTTTTCATTCTTAATGTCAATTTTTTTGTAGCGGACTAATTTTTTTCATTTATCAAGATGTATTTGTTTTCTTATTATTAAAAATAAAGTATAAAATTGCTGTGGAAAATGCTATGGACTCTATTTCTCCACAGCATTTATTTTGCATTGCACATTTTCTTAATATTATGGGTTGTTGGTGCCATGTTACATTAGAGAAATAAACCCACGAAGAATGTATATATACATTACCTCCGAGTTCAGATGCTGCCGAATCCTCGGACACAGGCACAGGAAGTTTCACCTCCTCAGCTTTCTTGTTACTCATGGCAACAGGACTCCCTTCCTTGTTGCTTTCACTGGTACCTGTGTAGGTCACCTTGGCCATATTGGCAGACGGCTCATCCTTGAACAGGGCGGCCCAGGAACGGATTTTCGTGGTGCCTCCAGAAACAGCCGGTTCGGAGTTTTGTGATGAAGCACCATGTGACGGCAGTGGAGGGTCATCTTTCCCAAAGGCTACGGAGTCCTCGGTGGTGAACGGAGCTGCCGCTGTAACCTGAGGTCGTGGTGTGTTAGTGGAGGACTCGGCCTGATCAGATGGTGAACTCGCAGTATCAGTAGTCCTTTCAGAAACCACATCATTAGCTACGTCTATAGAGTCAGTTTTATCAACTACATTATCGGATACAGTATTACTATTCATAGCTGGGGCTTCCACATTCACACTGGACTCAGTTTTACTATCTGTATCTGTGCTAGAGTATTGTGCACGTGTATACTCCGTTTTCAAATCGGACTTTGGCATCGGTTGAGAAATTGGTTTGGAGGCCGAATCCACGATGACGTCTTGAAGTTCACAGTTTTCATTCTCAAAATTGCTACATTCGGTAACCATATCTTCATTCTTTACCTCACCATAATTAAATTCTGTGAGATGTGGCTGTAAATGTTCATTTGTGGGATGAACATACTGCGGATACGGCACCACTTGTGGGACTTGTCCGGTCGGAACCTGCCCCATTGGCAGGCCATTCATGAGATGTGGATGCCCTACGGGATATCCTCCTAATTGAATGGGAATGGGAGGAATCCCTGGCACAAGGCATGGTACAAACTGTGTTGGGATACCCATCGGAGGAATCGGAGGGCCTTCAGCAATTCTGTTTCCATGGTAATCACGACCTAAAGCAAAATTCACACAAAATTATTATTTACTTTACTAGAATGAAAAAAATGGAAATGGAAGCTCCAATTGAGAACAAAACGTTTTAAGCAGTTAACATTCAAACATTCCATTTAAGATTATAACAAAGAACAAGTAGCTAAAAAAATGCAGGGCTTCTAGAATTTTTTTTAAATCCACTAGCCATGGGATCAGTGATTTTCAAAATTCACTAGCCCTACCTCCTA
>JAULBS010110837.1:0-30234 GCA_032355785.1 Symmetromphalus regularis | reverse complement strand
TTTGAAAAAACTTTATATTAATGACAAAGTTATACATTTGGAATTATAAGAATTGAACTTGATAATGTTTGAGGTTCGTGGAAGTATGAATCGCAAAACAGCTTTACACACTTGATATGAATGGCTCTGAATAAACTGTTCATTGAAGGAGGTTGTGTGATTGTTTTGACAGTGATTACTGAAGAAACAATATGCTATTGATTAAAAAATAAGTATAGCAAACAACAATGGTCTTTTTGCATACTTGGTAATGCTGCTATTAAAATTAAGTTGGAGGTAAGTAGCTTAACTTAGATGTTTAAGACTAAATTTGTAACCAGAAATAAACAGACCTGATTACCTTTCCGGTTTCACCGTAATAAATCCTGACCAGACACTCCAAACTAAGGCATTCTGGCTATACAGTCACACTTTCCGCTAACTGGCCGAGTCAATTAGATTTTTATTTATTTTTTATTATTGCTAAAGTTTTGGTTGCACTGGGAGCATTTGCATAACTTCCTGGTTGAAATTCAAATGTCATTTCCATTTCCCATGTAAACATTTCATTCCGAAGTTCAAATGTGATGGTGAATAAAAGAACGAGCAAAGCGCTGAGACAAGATTCATAAAGCCAAGAATTCTGCAGAAGTTTTTGGTCTACTAAAGGCGCAAGCTTTTTAAGTCAGATCCAGAGGGTTGTACAGTATGTTCAGACTACACTGTACAAAAAAATAAAAAACATGTTGGATAATTACTGTAAACAAACCTTGAAGAATGCCAACAGTCATGATAGTATGAATTTTAAGGACCCAACCCCCCTGCAAAAATTACATATTGGCTAATGGGGGTCCAGCAGTAATAACAACTGATCTCTGGATGAGTGGTGACTGGCATAAGTCATTTGAATTGTAACCAAAAATCCCCAGTATATTACACATGTGAAACAAAATATGTTTCAACAGTTATTCTGTTATAAATGAAAAATTACTAAAATAATTTATTGATATATATATTTGTTCTTTTTCAGAATAATGAGTACTGGTGCCACTAGTTCAACCAGACGGCTTGCAGTGAGGACATATGGGAGGACAAAGGAAACATCCAGTAGTCGTGCTTATGATGATGCTATTGCTGCAAAACCAGCCCCTATAAAGGCTGCCTCAACTCACACAAAATGGGGCAAAACAAATTTCATTGCCCTGAGAGAGAGTCAACGGTTGAAAGGTGAAGTTCCAGAAGGTAGTCGCAAACTAAAACAAGGAAAGAATGTTGGTGATCCTTTTAGCTTTGATGAGGATTCTGGCAGACGTAACAGTCCCGTCAAGAAGCAGACTGCAAATACAAATGTTATGGGCAGTACTCGTCTGCCAGGAACTCGGATCATGACTCGAAATGCTGAAGGGAACAGGGCAGATGTCAGAGTTGAAGACCCATCAATGAATTGTGAAGAAGAACTTGATGAAGATGATTCTGAAGTATCCTTCAACTTTGATTCCAAATCGGCCAAGACTTACTCACGTTCTCCATTCAACAGCAAGTTGGAATCAAAGAAACTTCAATCTACTGAATCTAAAAGTAAAGATGTTAAATATTTTGGTTTTGGGGATTCATCTGATGAGGAAGATGTCAGCCAGAGAAGTACTGTATCCAAGAGCAGAGCTTTTGAACATTCCACAAAACAAGAATGTGATTTCAAATCAAAGCCTCCACCACCAAAGAAAGACAATGATAACTCTGATGATGATATTTTTCCTGTCCAGTTCATGAAAAAACCTCAGAAAACATATGGTAACAAACATGCAGCATTCTCAGTCATATCATCATCTTCCATAGAACCTACAGTAGTAGAGACAGTTGATGTGTTTGATGATATGACTCACAAATCTACGTCCAAGAGTCCTCGGAAAAGGGTTTCAAAGTACAATGATCCTGTGCTGTTGGAAGAGTATAAGAAGCAGTATGCAATCACAAAAGGTTTGACTAGTGACACTTTGTACAAGCTGGACAACAGTACGATTGTTTCAAAGGCAGAAATTCAGTCTGATGGCCAGAAAGGTAAGACTGTTATAGTTGTGTGCAAGCCAAAAGTGTCTGATAAAGATAAGAAGAAGGATGTGCAATCCAAGTATTTTAGGATGAACCAAGATTTCAGTCAGTTCCGATCGAATATCTTGGACGATGTTGTCCACAGCATGATTGAAACTGCTTCAGCAGAAACACCTTCTGTGCCATTCGATGATGATCATAGGAGTGAGAAGGTGGCTTCTGCACATGTTTTTTCTAAGAAAACATCTGCATCCACTGTTAATTCATCACAGAAAATTAAAAATGATACTGATCCATCACCAAAACATAGTGCTCCTTCATTATCACAGAGACATGTACTGAGATCGCAGAACACTCAGGATAGTGTCCAGTCTGTGCCTGCTAGTTCCAAACAATCATTGACTTCCTCTGTAGAAGAAGCTCCTGTGTTGGAGAAAGTTGTCACCATTGGAACCGAAAGCTATGCAAGTGATGACACAAGAACACCAATCTCTAGTAGTAGGAAGTATAAGATATTCAAGTCACGAGGTCCTCCGAAGCCCCAATACATTGAATATGCTCTACCTGAGGATTCTGTTGTAGACTCGCCAGAACCTCCGGTTCTGTCACCAGCTTGTGAATCAACACCGACTGAGCCAGAGGACCAGTCTGAAGAACCCATGGAATTATCAGTCACTGAGAAAGTTAGTACAGATGCCAGTGAGATGGACGATTCGGAGATTGTGGAAGAAATCATTCCACCTAAGCGTCAGAAGGTGGACACAGAAGGTGATACTGATTCTCAAGGCAATCATTCTGAAGGGTCCATTTGTTCACATGAAGACAGTCCATCATCTCTCAGTGGGAGTCAACAGTCGGAGCATGAACATCCAAGGTCGAGGCGATTCTTCAAGTCCAAAAATTCTAAAAACAGTAACAGTGGGACAGATCTTCGTAGGCGAGTTCTGCAGAGTCCAAGGAAAGTTAGTATATTGAGGCTTTTGGTTGTTGATATTTTGACTAAATGTTACAAATTTTTTGTAGGCAGACACCTGTATATTTTTTTTGGAGAATTTCAAAGGTGTTTGAGAAAATCACTTGACATTCTGAAAGCTTGGGTAAATAGCATATCTTGAATGGAAGGATAAAGAATTCTGTAAACTTCTATTAATATATTAGAAGATATCTTGCAGATGAATATCCGTATTTTTTTACATGAAGGTTTTACCTGTTAAATTTATCTACATGGTGACAACCATCATTTGCCAAGTGATTTGGCGAGATATTTTTTTACAGCCAGTGCAATGAGATGTCTAGTTACATCTAATGTAAGGGATCATTTGCAATTACCAACATTTTCCTCTTTATACCAACCATATATTCTCAGAGAAAGTGATCACAGTCAGAATACAAATTTTAATTTGTTATGACCACTGTGTCATCACTTTGTAAATCAGCTAAGGTCTAAAAAAACACCTAAATTGCACGTTTCTGTCTTTTCTGTTAGAAAAAAAGATGACTCCCATTCTTTTTATTCAATACTGATTCTAAATCTGCTGTGAATTGTGCGTTGTTTTTCATTGTTGCTTCTTATATATAATATATATGTTACTTTACCATAATATTATTTTATTAACACATTTATATTTCAACTGAATAAAGTGTGAATCAAGCTACGTTTCAACTTTTAAATTGTGTAAAGTTACTTTGAACCCACTATAAAAATACAGAGAAAAGAAAAGTACAAGTGCATGCTGAAATATAACTGTTAATAAAAATAATATTATGGTAAAGTAACTGTTGGGCCTACATGTGCAGGGCTGTCATTTTGAACTGAATGCCGATGAAAATCATTGGTTAAAATCAAATACTGTTTGGTAGTTTTTTTGCCCTGGATCCTAGACTGATTGGTTGCTTTGACAATTCAATCTGCTACTCCTAAACAAAATTAAAACCCTGCATGTATACATATTTATTTATGATTAATGTTTTGGCATTCATTTATTTATAGTCTCCTTCCAAAGCTGTATATAATGCAAGATCTTGGCAAGAAAATGACAAAGAAGTTAAAGAGGTTTGTAGTAGTCAATTATTTAATAATTTCTAACATTCTGATAAATTGCTCACAGTTGGCTTTCTTGGGTTTCCTAGTATCACATAGTGATGTTTGTTTAACATTAATTTTAGTTAAACCAATCATTTGAATCCGAAACTGGAGTGAACAAGCTTCATTCCATAAAGCCAGTCTTGGGAGATTGGCAGTCCTCGTGTATTTACTTGATCTTTGTCATCTTTACCTTTACAGTAGGCATATAGCTTTATCGATCACATCACTCAAATTAAAAATATCTCATGGAACTTAATACATAATACCCTTTAAAATAGAAAAAAAAAACCTTGTTTTATAATTACATACTCCATCCATTTTTTGAGAAATATTAACTTCACATACAAAATGAACATTGTCAGGGCTCGCGCTGTCGGTAGCCAAATTAGCCATTGGCTAATTTTTACAAAATATGGCTAATCAAATCTGATTATGGCAAAAAATTTGGATACGCCTGTTTTTAATGAAAAAAATGTCTTCTTTATTTTTATAATTCGGGGATCTCACAGACAAAAGACCTCAGGTCAATGATGCAGCTATCATAGAAGCGACGCGCGATTTTCCATCCAGGACAGTCCTTATGGACACAGCATATTTTCCCTTTTTGTTTAATTAAAAAAACCTCACCATATATTGCATGTATCAGCCGACATCTTATGTCTTAAAATAGGGACGGGGTTTGGTCTATATTTAGTGGTGGTGGGAGGGGGGTCGTTAAACAATCAATAATAATGGCCTATAATAGAGTTCATACTTCGATAGTGAAATTTATGGAAACACAATACCGTTGAGTATTGATCATTCCAAGCATAATTTTTAAAGCAATTACAGTAGCATCCTCAAAGTTCTTACCAGTGCATATTAGTTGTTTTTTCTTCAGATATTTAACTGTAATTCAGCGATGCAAACATTTATTTTAATTGTGTTGGTAAAGTCCAAAAAAATCACCGATGAAAAATCCCCCAAAATGGCGGCAAATGGGTCACATGACCAGTGAGAAGGTTGCACACTACCATAGCTTTTTTTTAAATGCATTTCTGTTATTTCTATGTCATAACACATGTTGTACAACTTCTCACAATATCAGGAAAGGCATAGGAATAGCATTTTTAAAAAGCATAATTAGTTGATAATCATTCAGTACAAACTATTTTTAGCTATGCAACTTCAAACAGTGTGATGACTGATGTCACTTTTTTGTGCACACAAACAAATCATAACCTGCACATGCACAATAGTTCCAGTTTTACGCTAATTATAGCAATAATGATACAGTCATAATTTAATAACTCTATTAAAATGATATTTTCTGAAGGATTTTTTTATATATATATTTAAGAAATGAACTTTGATTATGAAATAAAACAATGTTCTTTTCTTTCTTTGATGTGTAATACTGTTAAATGTTAATTCTTAAATATAACTGTATTTGTGAATTAATTAATACTGACAAATATTCAACCAATCCAATAGAGGCTTAAATTACAGGGATACAGGTTTTGTTTTGTCCGAGTAATGTTGAGCTGCTAATTAACAGCAACTGAAAATAGTCCATGGAGAAAACCCCCAGGAACAGCATAAAATAAAGTGGATTTGGGGGGTGGGGGTGGTGGAAGAAAGCAAAAGGGGACAGAAACATGTTAAAGGGGTGGCACTCCCCCTAAATGAAGCAGCGAGAACAACATTTCTTTATTATTTTCTGTACAAAAATAGGACTAGACAACAACGTTGTATAATTTTAGCATTTAAGCCCAAGTTATGTTTGGCTAAAAACTTGAATTTGTCTAATAAAAATTCTGTTTGGCTAATTTTTTGGCTACAGCTATTTTTATCCCAGGGTGAGCCCTGATTGTAAGTATGATATTTAAAATAGAAGAAAAATGCTAGTTTTATAATTACATACTCCATCCATTGCCAGAAATATTAACTTCACCTACAAAATGAACATTGTCAGTATGATATTTCACACTGCATGAACATTATTTAGCCTGCTGGTTTTTAGGTGTAGTATGTAATGCATTAGGAACCCACCTCTGAAAACATTTTTGCAATAATAACATTAATATTAATGTACACTTAATATTTTATGTAGAATGACTGATTGATTGATTGTTTAATGTTACCTCTTCCCCCCACCCCCACTGCACAAAAATAAACATTTTCTATTGGGGTCACCGTATAGTTGTAGAAATGATGATGTTTATTATTGAATTTTTATTAGGCCCACCAAAATACCTGTTTAAAAATTGAAAGTCATAATTTCGGTCATTTCCGGTTGTTTATTCGGTGCCTTTTCTAGCCCTTTTTCCGATATTGTGATAGCTGTAATATGATATTATTCCTGCAAAAATCTGAAATAGCACTGGAACTGCATTTGATCATTCAAAAGTTTTTGAGACTGCCTTTTTAATAAATGTATGATAAACTCTAAACACGATCATATGTGTAAAGTAAAGTATGAATTACTCTATTTCACACATAATATTATTATGTTCATGAATATAAAAAATTAAAAAACTATTCACTGACCTTATTTTGTTTTAGCATGTAAAAGGAAAAACAGGTAAAAAAAAAATTGACCTTTGTCTGAGTGTGTACTTCTAAAATAAATATTTTGCACCTAAATGTTTTTATGATTCAGATGCCAGGAAATCGTGTTGCTGACCATTTAAAATCAAAATTTAATGGATGAGCCTACAGCACGCACCAAAATTCCCTTTAAAATGTTTTTTAAAAGTGATTGTTAATTTTATAATTCAGATGCGAGGAAATGGACTACCTAAAACCGAAATTTTACTGATGGAGCCTATAAATACCCCAAGATACCCTTTAAAATATTTTTTATTTAAAAATGGCTTACTTTGTGATTTAGAAACCTGCCCACAAAATATATATCTTCTGTCCTGTATGTTTTTTATTTGATGGTAATCAACAATTTATTGTTATAAAATAATTTAATTAATTATATGTTTTATATAGTAGTTTAATATTATGATCAAAATAAACTGGCATTATCCAAGGGTCACTTCCTTAATGAACATTGAACATACAGTGTGTAATGCTACGTCAGATTTTTGTGGCAGTCCCTAAAACACAATGGTGAGTAGCTGTGAGGTGATCGTGGATATCCGTTGATACGGAAAACACATGAGTTTATTAAAAATGCAGTTGTGTTTGTATTTTGAACTAATAAAATATGTTAAAAGATGAGGAGAGATTTGAGTTTTAATATCATTTACATACTTTAGAATATAACTTTTAAGGTACAAACTATTTACAGGACATTCTTTTTGCTTTCTGCTTGAAAGTAATGTAACGTTAAAAAAATTATTATTTTAAATGTAGATTGTTTTCTTACAGGTAATGAACATAAAACTATTTTACTGACTATATTGTTATTTTTTATTTTGTGCAGACGTCAGGCAATGAAACATCACGTGGCAGACCCAAAAAGGAAACAAAGAAGTACAATGCAGCAGATGACTTTGAAGAAGAAACTTGTAATGACAGTGTCCAAGTTAGCCGTAAAGTTCACTGGCAAGGTCGCGGGGGAGAGGATGCTTACACGTCACTGCGAGTCAGTAGAGAACATAGACAGGTAAATGCAACATCTTTCCAGAGATGTAAGTCGTTAGTGATAAAATATATGTGACACACATACACTGAATAATGACAAGCTTTCACACGGGAAATTTGGAAAGTCATGGAATTTGAGATTTAAAAATCGGGGGTTGGAAATCTGGAAAACTAATAAAAAGGAACTGTAATAAATACACAATAATGAATATAAAACCACGAAGTTGCCATGCTTTTGTTTTGTCTCAGCTACTGTTTCTGGCCATTTATGAGTACACAGAATACGTTTGATTTCTTCTATACAATTATCATCATTTAAAGTAAAATCAAAATATTTCGAGAATGGCCATTTAAAATAAATTACCACCATGATAACTTTTTCATTGGAAAAACCTGGCACATGTGATATTTGATTGTTCTCTGTAATTGGCTGAAGATTTCTGAATAATGTTTATTAATGGAAGCATCACAATTTCTGATTGGCTGTATTTTACAACATTTGAGTATACTTCCCAAAATAAATATTCTAACTTGACTGGTATTTGTAATTTCTGTTACATGTAATTATAATTATACATGTCGGAAATCAGTCAAGTACAAACGCACCTTTAAAAGATGAACCTTTATTTAGCAAATTTTACATGAACAGTAAATCGGTTATGCAAATTAAATTTGCGTAACCAATGCACGAACAAAACGATTGTTCGTGCAATTTGTACAGGCCTGAATAATATATGATTAGAATAAATCCCCCATAGTTAACACATACATAATTAATACCCATAATTAAGAGACGTCTTTATACAGTAAGTAAATAGTTTAAAATTTTAAGTTTTTATTTATCCAGTACTTTATTGATATGATCGCTAACATATCGCATCCAAGTTGTGATAGCTTTGTCATTCTCATTTAGTAAACAGGTGATTGTTGTGTTTCAGCTGTTCACTGTGGTTCGCAATGTGAAGCAGGCATTTGAGGTGCAGGAGAGTGGGGAAACACAGGAGTTCACAGACGATGTGGAGTACTTGCTGGACGGACTTCAAAACACTGAGCCTATATCCATTCGATGCTTAAGGTAACAACTCAGCTTTTTGCCAGAGGGCAAAATGGGTAAAATTCTGTACCCTTAAATTGTCTGAAGGTACGACTGTACCCTTAAACGCATACTCCCATTGTCCATAGAAATACTTCATTCAACTACCTATATAACCACTGCATCTCACTTATTATCAATATTTTAAAAATGATGATTTATGTACAAATACATTTTGAAAAATAACGTTTTTGTTGTTGTTGAAGGTATGACATATATATTTTGAGTCATGTGACGGGTATTCCCCGTTAGCCATTATTTTAAAGTTTCTGCATCTGCAAAAACATTTCATACCAATTTATTTTGCCCCATGAGGAGTTCTGATCTTGAAATTTGACATTTTTAAATATGAAAAAAATCGATCGACTTGACATGGAATTCCCTATACCATGGGACTATGCCTTTAAATTGTTGGTGTAATTGTTTTTAAAGGTTCTTCAAAGAGCCATAGACAACAAAGCCAGCATCAGTAATCAGACTGTTAGTATACAACAGTAATCATTGCAGTGTTCATAACTGATCAAGTGATGAGGAAAATTTATTTTCTGGGGGGAGTACCCCCAGATCTCCCTTGTTCTGTGTTCCATAAAATTATTTTCTTGCAGAAAACCCTGCAGCTTGGTCACATTTTGGTCACAGAGCTATAAAATGGTACTGATGTGAAATGTTTAGCAATCATAGTTTAAAAACTGACTTTTGTGTATTTGCAAAAATAACTGTTTACTTACAAAATATTAGTGCTGGGCAATACCTCCAAATCTTTTGAAAGTTCTATGTGGTAATTTGCAGTGGTGCATTGTTGAACCTAGTACTAAAACAATGTGGGCACATCCCCGCTTAAATTATACTTATAGCATTACTTAAAAAATTATTAACGTGTTAAGAGTTTGTCGATGACTAATATTGGAATAAGATATTTTGTTAATTTTATTCTCAGCTGTATACAGTTGGCGACAAAGTGTACAATGCCAGCGTTTAGAATGCACCTTCGAGCTCATGGTACAGTCACAAAAATCTTCACCTTGCTTCATGATGCTTGTACGGATCATGTGAGTAAACCTTTTTTTACTTTTGCCCATTACTGCTAGTTTTTTAATGTGACACTTTCAAAATGAGCCCATAGTTCACTTTGAATAGGATTCAAAATAAACCCATTTTGACCAAAGGATGGACAAGACCTATCCTTAGTTGAAACAGCCAGATGTAACTACAAGATCTTTGATAACTAATAATTGAAATTAAAATTTTTTTTTTTTTACAAAACTTGCTAAAACAACACTGGATAACTGAAAATAGTATACTTTATTTTTTTATGTACTGATGCTATACTCTTCAGTCCCTGAAATTGTCCTCAGCAATCGGCATTGTGTGGAGATTGCCACAGCGTTTTTCATTCTCTGTGACACCTTTTTTTCTTATTATTAAAAATAAAGTATACTTTACGCTAAAGTTGCTGTGGAATATGCCACTATCTCTCCTAAGCACTTTATTTTGTCATGGACATTTTCTTAATTGCAGTGGTTGCTGTTGGTACACCCTTGTACTATTCAACTCTTGTACATTTTCCAGGATATTGTCACCTGGGGTCTCATATATACACTGAGAATGGTACAACACGGTTTTCCTTTCCTTTACAGAGTCTTGCCTTGAGTACAGCGGCCATGATGTACATGTTGAGCAGGGATCGCTTGAACATGGATCTCGAGACCGACAGCCTCAATCTGATGCTACGACTACTCGAGTTTGATTCGGAAAAGGAGACCTTTTCCCAACCAAATCCAGAAGAGCTGAAAGAATTGGAAAAGACGAAAGCAAGGGTGAAAGATGTTATCAAGGACCTGAAGAAGGAGGAATCCTCAAACTTTGAGATAGACACGATATCTGTGTGTACACAATTTACAGAATATCTTTTCTTCTATCCACACCATATATATATCTCCAGGCTACTAATATATGAGGTTTGATTAGTCAGAAAAATTGTCTGAAGATTACCATCAGTGTGTGGCACTAGAGATTGTTTACTCAATCAAACTTCTGTCATGAACAAACAGTCTTGAAAAAGCTAGAATATCATGAAAATGTAAAAACCTCCAGTCCATAGGATTTCAAATTATACAGGAAACACTTTTTCGGTTCCGTGCTTTTAAATCATTGGAACTTATTGGAAACTATGTTTTTGGTAATCCAAAATAACACTGCAGTGATATGAAAATCATGGGAAACAATTTCATTTCCATGATTTTGATGACTACTGACACGCTATGAGTAATGATTGTTTCTGTGAAATCCTATGGCCTGGACATCGGTATGTTACTTTATGCTGTGAACATTAAAGACTAAATACTGCTAATAATGTTATTTTGAATGGGGTTTGATCTAGAATGTAAGTCATGTTTTAAATCATTTGCTTGAAAAATGCATTGTTAATAGTATTAAATCATTTATAAATTGATTAGCTTTTACACAGTAATAACTGAGATATTAGCAAATCTCACTTTTCATACTCATTACTGACATTAGGGGACAAAAAATGTTTTGTTTTTTTAAATGATTACATTTGACAGACATCAAATAGTTAGGTCTCCCAAAAATACCTGTGTTTCTGGTAACCCGACCGACACCACTTAAAAACTGCCAGCTCTAAACTTTTTTCCATAAAAATTGTAAGTTGTACTTTTAAGTCATTTTCGTTTGTTTCCGGTTGTTTATTCCATACCTTTCGGTTATGTTCGGCCATTTTTTAGGGTAACCGCTTCCTGTATGCAACGACGTCAACATGACTGCAGCTATCTTGTCTAATCACCACCATTATTAAAGGATTCTAAACATGACCATATGTGAAAAGTAAAGCATTAATTATTGTACTTCACACATAATATTGGGTAGCGGGATGTAGCTCAAATGATAGCATGTCTGCCTGTGAACCGGTCGGTCGTTGAATCGATCTTCTCAGTGGACCCTTTGCTGTTTGGATTATTTTCCATTCCAACCAGTAGTACACAACTGGTTCATCAAAGGCCGTGGTATGTGTTGTCCTGTCTGTGGGACTGTGCATATAGAAGACTCCTAGTTGCTTATCGAAAAGAATAGCCTATGTGGCGGCCGCAGGTTTTCTCTAAATACACATGTCAGAATGACCATATGATTGACGTCCAATAGCCAGTGGTAGATAAAAAATTCAATGTTCTCTAGAGGTTAAATAAAACTAACTCCTTTTTTTTACACATAATATTTAAAAAAAAATTTAAACCAAAAAAACACCTACCTTACGACCCTATTTTTTTTTTAGTACCTAATAGGAAACAGGTCCTTTTTTTTTGGCCTTATTAGAAGCTTGGACACATAGACGGTTTTCTTGGAACCAATATTGAAATGACATTGGTAACCAGGCATCCAATTGTTTCAATCCCTGCACGAAGCAGCACAACCATGGGCAGCGGAGCTTAGGTGGGGTGGTCATGGGAGGCAGAGCCGAGGTGATGGTGGTCATGGGCCACAGATATGGGGGTTGTTTTTAGGATACAACTATTTAAAAAATTGCAGTTTTTTTTAGCTAAACAAAACATTTTCAAAATAAAGTGGCCAAAATCAGGATTATGAAGGGTCTCGTCCAATAGTTAACATGTTAGCTTGTTGTCAATATTTACACCTGCTCTGACCCCCCTCCCCCACTTCAAATGCACTCCATGGGCCCTGACAACAAAAGTGAACCTTGAACTACAGTCTGCATATGATGGTAATGCAGTATTTAAAGGATGTTTTTTTGTTTGTTTTTGTCTTGAAAGATTCACAAAAAATAGATAATGTGAGAGTGAGGCTGTGTTTTAGAACGATGCTAGCTAAATACTGTTCCTGTGAGTGAATGGCAAATAATCAAACCAAACTGGGTTGCAACAAATGTCAAAGTACAAATGTTAGTTTTGCTGATTTATGTGTATATCTTTCAGACTGGATATCTTGCTATGGAATCATTGTTGAGTTTGACATCAAGGAGAGCTGGGGAGTGGTTCAAAGAAGAACTTAGGACTCAGGGAGCCCTCGACCACATAGTTGACACTGGTTTGTACAATAATTAAACTTCAAAGGCATAGTCCCACGTAATTTAAAGGGCTAATTGTCTAAATGTCGATTACAAATGAAACTTACATGCATTTGTGATACTAGATCTTGCTTTCATATCACACAAAACGTTTTAACTGAACAATGGTAGAGGGAATTCCATGTCGAGTCCATCATTTTTTTTCAAATTTCAAGATCAGAACTTCTCGTATGTTTTCTTCGGTGAAACCATTTCCTCGGTCGGAAGTTTCCAATTGAACAGCCTCGTTTCAGGAAGAATTCGTCCCAAATTGAATTGGGGGAATACCTGTCACGTGACTCCAAATATATACGTCACACCTTCAACAGAAAAAGCCGTTATATTTTCTCTATTTATCCATGACCATAATTCATTATTATTTTTAAAACACTAATAATAAGCGAGATGCAGTAGTTATATAAGTAGTTGAATGATATATATATCTATGGACAAATCAAATGTTTATATTTAAAATTAATTCTTTGTTTGGAAATTAATTAGACCAAGTGTCTGTGGGACTATGCGTTTAAATGAGAATGGCTTGCACATCAGTATTTACTTGGGATAAAATAACCACACCTGATTTTTTTCTAAACCCTATTTTGTTCAGTTTAACCCTATTCATAGGATGGACAACAATTGAGGTATGATATGAAAACAAAATGGGGAAGTTACGAAGTAGTGAGTCTTCTTATAACAATGAAACCGTTCTATTCATGTCAAGATTGAAATACTGTTCATTCAAGAATTTAGTTTGAGATTGAAGTATACGTCTTGACTTTGACCTAAACAACCATTCTCAGCTCTGCTACTCCATGATTATGTGTCAAATAAAATTTTGTTTATGCATTTAGTTTTATGCAATTAATTAATACAGCTACTTCACACACATTTTGTTTTGGGTTTTTAACTTAAGAAATATATATATTTTTTAGCACAATCCACATATTGTAAATAAGATATTAATGTGAAAATATAATTACTTTGATCTGTTCACAATTATTAACATTGTAGTGTATAGTGGGTGGGAGGGGGCTCATAGCCAATATACGTGTTCAAGGCACAAAATAGCTGGTGTCGCATCGCAATTTGCAATGAAAAACAAAACTGCGAGTCAAAATTATCTGTTCAGAGCAAAATGCGAAACAACACATTTTCTCTGAACCAATGCTACCTGATACACATCTGTCGATGTCTTTATTGAATTGTTCCTTGAGTTGACTACATTACTATAATGCCAATGAATTGATGACACCGCACAGTTCAGTAATGTACTCTCACAAAGCTTGCTAAAAGTAGCCCGCGAATTGTTGGAAATTATTGCTACACATTTTAACAAAATTGCTAATCATTTATTAACATTGGTTAGCAATTTGCTAGTTAAGTGAAATTTTTTATTTTATGCCTTGGTATTTATGTTAATCATTAAAATATTTAAAATGCTCGTATAATTTACATTTTAAGAGGAAGAATTTATATGCTTTGTATGGATATACAAATATTGAGAATGATCCCTTACAAATAATTCCTTGATGTATTTTTAAATTTGCCCACACATTAATCAAAATATACATTTGAATCTACCTCTATCGTGACAGATTAATTTCTTGTTTCTAGTATGATAGGCATTTTGTTTCCGTGTATACAGGAATGAGAATTCTCGGTGGATTTGTGAAATTCCGTCTTTTAATGATTACATAGCTTTCGTGAATGGTAGTCTGTGCTTAATGTAAGGCTAGTTTTTCAAAGGGCCACCTATACTGTATTTACTGAATAAGCACTCGGAACTGTCGGTGAACACTGAAGAATTCCAAAGAGTAATAAAGCGCCATCTATGTTAAATTATTTTTGCGTGGAATCTTGATTTTTGACGTGAACACATTTTTACACTTACATTTTCAGACTTTTTCAATACTGCCATTCTCATCCCTGTGTATAGTGCATCTCAATTAGGTGTCAGTATGAAAATACTTGGATTAAGATACTTATTTTGTGTTTTCTTACAGTGTCGAGGTGCTCGCACAGCATCATAGAGAGTCTCCATGACGGAATTGATAGTGCTATGCCAAGTCTACGAAGATTTGACCGTTGCCTTAGAGTGCTAGAAAATGTGAGCATGTTTGTTATTTACTTAATATCTCATAGCTTTCAGTATTATCTGGTTACAGAGTCTAAAACATCCTCCCGAGGTACTTATGTTATAGGATTGAACTCCCTCGGCGAACTCATTCTCCGATTTGTTTTACCTTTTCCAACAGGTGCCTGCTACTGATATAAAATGAGAGGTGTACAGTTCTGTTTATTGAAAAAATCATATTAAAAACCCTTGCTGTAATGGAAAAAGAGAAACTGTAAAATGCATACCATGCCCTGTTGATATTTAAATAATTATTTTACACACATTTTAGGATACTTTAATACCAATACTGTTTTGTTTTTTACAGGTTAGCTTCTTGAATGCAGATAACCAGTCTTACTTGTTGTCTTACAAACAATCAGAACTCATCACGGCTCAATGCAGGTTGGTAGTGTCGTACATTTTCTACATACCAAAAATAGCGACTTTCGTGAAACATGTTTAACGTAAAATTCTAAAATTATGGACTATTGTTTGTGTGTGTGTGTATATCAATAAATCTTAACTAGACAGTTAAAAAGATTAAAAGGGGAAATATGTTTAGAGAAATGAATCAGATTGGTTAAATTTGTAAAACTTTTTTTTCTGATTCAAAGTAAAAATTAAATGAATAATTCACACAGATAAAATATAGTTTAGACCTAGATTATATGGCGGATTGATTCTTATTAAACGTAATTTTTCATGTAAATAGGAGGACGTACATTAAACATAACTCAATAACATGGAAAGGGCTTCTATAGATATTTATAAGTTTCACTGTTGCTATGGACACCATCTTAGTTGCTAAGGAAGGTATATTTAATTTGAGTTTTTAAATATCCATTATACATTTCTGAATCAAGTATACCTAAAATCCTACAGTCTGATGACTTCTGATAACTTTTTTTTTCATTACTTAGAACATTTGCTAACAATACCTTATTGATTACTGGGAAAGAAACACCATGAATACTCATATGTTAAACGTACATTAAACATGCGTTCTGTTAAATGTATGTTCAAAGAAACATGTTTAACAGAACATGTTAAACATATGTTTACCATATGTGAAACATACCTTCACCAATCATGTGAAATGTGACTATTTTTGCTGTGTACCATATATATTTTGATAATAAAATAATTAGTTTAATATATGGCATTTAAAACTAAGATGATTTAGTTTTTCTTTCAACATTTTTCTAATTAATATCTGCTCTTGTAACTACTTTTGGGAGAGGCACAAATATACTCCCAAAATACACTCAAGACAAGAAAACAAAAAAGAAAATCCAAAAAATCTGTTTCTGGAAAATGAAATTAATAATATTTTTAAAATAAGGAATAAATTATTTATATTTTTATTACAGCGGCAGTTGTAAGTGAACATATTACATTTTAACTTGATTTTTATCTAGCATTGCATGTAAAGTAACTTAATAAAATAAACTTGTCAATGTTTCATAAAATGGAGAGATATATTTTGGCAGCAGTTCCATTGCAGAGCAAAATTTTTTAAAAAAAAAAAAAAAAAAAAAAAAAAAGACAAAAGGAAGAAAAAAAGGTTCCATTTGCATTAACTGCTTTCAGGGGAGATAACTCATGTGAAGTCTTGCCTTGTCCAATGCAGCTTTTATTTAAGTGCAAACATTTTTTAAATTATGTACTAATGTTGTGTGTCTGTGTGTGTATATATAATATATATATGATTGTATATATATATATATATATATATATATATATACATACATATATATATCAATAAATCGTAGCAAGACAGTTAAAAAGATTAAAAGGGGAAATATGTTTTTAATGTCATTTCTTGTCGCTGGATACCAGCTAAATGTTTAAAATTTTGTCACTACATAATTTCATTAATCTCTGATCATTTGAATTCAAATGAATTGTAAAATTATAATAAGCAGTTATTTATTTAATAATTATTTTTAGATAATCCGAAAGTTAGAATTTCACTTCAGATCATTGGGAATTTTATTTAATCCTTAACATTTAATCCATTATCAGTTATATACTGAACATCATTGTTTTAACACAGCAGGTCAAATTTAAAAAAAAAACATTTGTTGTCAGTATTCCACATTCTCATGAAAAGTGAGGGTATTCAGACTTCCTTGTACAAAAGTCAAGGGGTATTCAAACCTCTAAAGAGGAAACTCAAAGGGTATTAGTCACCGAACAGAGCTTAAATTAACTTGACAGTTATAAAAGTAAAATACTAAAAGATGTTTTGATCACTATGTAATTTTTACTTAAGGAGTTATAACTGTTATAACTAATGTGATCAAGGATAGCAGACCCAATTATGTTCAATCTGCGGCTGATACTATATAAGTTATACCTCCTCAGTAAAAAAGCGGTACGTGTTTATACCTCTTGTGACACATTGACATTACGTGTTCATACCCTTTACCTCCCTTCTTATTACATGATTTCGAGCATCAGGAGGTACTATTTCTCCATTTCTATGTTATGTGGAACATTTGTTGTAATCCCAAATTATGAAATATAGTTATTATTTTATTTGGAAAAGAATTCTTGTATAGATACTTATTGATGTTTTACCACTATAACGAATTTCACCTGTAACGCCCCGATTACAGGTTTATAACATGTTTCTATTTCTACAAGTTCTTCCAAAAATCATAATGTCTGTTCTTAATAATTTAGGTTCCAGGGCTCCTAATGGCAATATGTAACCAGAACTGAAGTATCATGTTTCACTGGTATATTCTGTAGAATTTCTGGTAGTCACATCCGTGATAGTGGAATTGCCCATCAGTATTTGTTTATTTCGGCTTTATTGTTTGCTTTGTCATAGCTCAAATGGTAGTGTCCGTCTGTGAACCGGTTGGTCGTTGAATTAATTCTCCTCAGTTGACCCATTTGCAGTTTGGGCTATCATCTGTTCCAATCAGTGGTCCACAACTGGTTCATAAAAGGCTGTGGTATATGCTATCCTGTCTTTGGGAATGCATATAAAAGACCCCTTGCTGCTTATCAGAAAGAGTAGCCTATGTGGCAGCAGCAGATTTCCTCTAAACATATGTCAGAATGACCATATGACTGACAACCAATAGCCGATGCTAAGATAAAAATCAATGTGCTCTAGAGGCGTCGTTACATAAAAGAAACTTTACTTTTTGTTTGCTGTTGTCAGAATTCATGTGGTGTAATTTCTTTTCACTGCTTCAGAACCAAAAGGGTGTAAGTTGGGGTAGTAGTTAATGAAGAAATGAACAAGTGCCGAAAATTTGTTTCTCACCTAGACACAAGTTTTATATAGAATATCTTTTAATTTCAAAATAAATGTAGGATAGATTCAGAAACCTACATGCACCTTTTGTGCACCAGATGCAGCTCATTTTGTGGCATTCAGTCACACCAGTAAGTGCCAAACCCAGACTTACACCCTTTTTGGTTCTGAATTTTTTTTTTTTTTATCTTCAATGTGGTTATGTGAAGTATTTTTCTGTTCCAGCGTATTGAAAGTGTGTCAGGAGTGCATATCTTCCTTCCCAGTCCCAGATGATGATGAAGAGAGGAAGAACTCGCCGGGTGTTATACTCTTCAACTGTATTCTTGCCATACTAAGAGTTCTTTTAAACTTAACTCACGAAAATGGTAAATAACTATCAATGTATTTCCATTTGCATATGCACTAGATTCCTTGTGTAATATTTTCTGCAAATGAATAGTTTTTTATTTTTCTATGATTTTTTTTTTTCACATTGAGAGTATTTTTTATCAAATAATTTGAATTAAAAACTAAATAATTTTTTTTAGTTTGAGATAAACCATATTATATTGCATTTCAAATATTCAAAATTATATTTCTTTACATAAATTAATATTCTGTGGTTTTAATTTAAATATTTAAAAAATAAAATACTTTCGTGTTTATTTTATTTTTTGATAAAGCCGTGCACATCTTGTGATTACAAATTAGTTTCCTTGAGGGATATGTTACTCAAAATCTCATACTGAGCCCAGATTTTTTAAAACACCCATTTAATTCTAGTACCACAAAAGTAACCCTGTAAAAGCGTTCAACAAAATATGCCTGAAGGAATGATTATAATTAATAGAGCAAAATAAATCTTTTCCAAAGTTTATTTTCAACTATTTTCTGAGAAATAATTTTATTGTCACCTCTTATTACATTGGGATATAACTCAGAAGTAGTGTCCCCTTCAGAGGGCCCATTTCTTATTCCAGCCATTGATCCATGACTAACATAACAGGCTGTGGTATGTGCAATCGTGTTTGTGGGAAGATGCATGTAAAAGACAAATTGCTACTAAGCAAAAAGTGTAGCATATATGACAGAAGTGGTTTTTTTTTGTGAACTATGTGCCACAAATACCACTTTCACACCTAATAATTACAGGTACCAAGTAACTCCAGCAATTAAGAAATGTTCACAGCATTTTCCATGGCAATGTTGGCATAAAAGTATACTTTATTTTTAATAATAAGGAAAAAAATAAACCTGGAGAGAAAAAAAAAATTGTCCTCAGCAAAAAAAAGTGTCACTGAGAATGAAAAACTCTGAGGCAATCTCCAGGGCATTGCTGATTGGTGCAGGCAATCTCCGGGGCATTGCTGATTGGTGCAGGCAATCTCCGGGGCATTGCCGATTGGTGCAGGCAATCACCAGGGCATTGCCGATTGGTGCAGGCAATCTCCGGGGCATTGCCGATTGGTGCAGGCAATCTCCGGGGCATTGCCGATTGGTGCAGGCAATCTCCAGGGCATTGCCGATTGGTGCAGGCAATCTCCAGGGCATTGCCGATTAGTGCAGGCAATCTCCAGGGCATATTGGTGCAGGCAATTTCCAGGGCATTGCCAATTGTTGCAGGCAATTTCAGGGGTTGCAGTTCTCCTTTGGGGGTTTAAACATTTAATAATTTATTTTCAGCATTGCTTTGGAAAGTTTTGTAAGTTGTGAATTGTTTTATAACAGTTATTTGTGGTTTATTTTACAGAACTAGGCAGCACAAAAGTTGGCGAGCAGGAAGGTCTGCTGGATATTATTGTTGTTTGTCTATTGACAATGCCAAAATATGTGCCTCTTGACCACTGCTTTGACGTCTTTGTCTTGGTAAGTATATCGGTCGCGAGTGCTAAAAACTGCCCTGATTCCTCTAGTGAGATCGATTCTGATGGCAAAAGCTGTGCGAATGATTGACACATTTAAAAAAATGTATTGGTAATTGTGAAATCTATAGGTCCCATTTCTCAGTGAAATTGCTGATTTCATCTAAAACTAAAGTTCTACTCCAGCAAAAAAAAATCCAGTCTGCAAAAAAATAAAAAAGTTAAGAAATAAAATTTGAACTGGCAGAAGACAGAAAGAGATGAGATTTGGCTGATATCATGCGAGATCTCATCTGTGACTGGTTCACACGTGTGAACTCCCTTTCTGGTAGTACAGCCCATGGAAAATGTTTTTCAGGGATTTTTCATTTTTCTCATAGGAACCCCCAGGGTTTCACATTTGAAAAGTAGAGGAGAGCTATAAATCACTCCCCAAGTAAGGTTCAGGGGAGCTTTTTCACTCCATAATCACACCCAAACAGAAGTGATGGGGAGCTTTTTCCTTAAAATCAATTGAATGATTCAATTGATTCAGAATCGTTGATACATTTGGCCAGAGAGTCAATAATTAGCAATGTTCTAAATCATAATTTCTATGAGGGTGTTTGTTCATGTCATCATCGTTTGGGAGGTAGTGGTGGCATGTACAGTATTCATATTTGGTATACCAGAGTAACTGATATTCCATGATGACGAAATCATGGAAAAACCTATCTGAAACAAAATACCCTATTGCCTCCAAAAAGATAATTACTTGTCTCCAAATAGCACAGTTTATTAATTAAATGGATTTTCCATCAGCATTTTGGAAACAAAAATAGACAATACCTGACTACACTGATATCTCTACTTGTTACGCCAAATTAATTTTACCGCAGAGATGACCACCAGTCGATTTAATTGACAAAACCGGAAGTTTTTTGAATATTTGTTTTTTGCTCTAATTCTCCGACAAGTGCTTTAGTTGAAAATTTGTTACTTATTTTAGGTCGATTTATTTATCATTTTTATGATAATTTAAAATGATGAAATTTTTTTATGTGATCGATTCGCCAAAACCATGAATTACCGAACTTGATGGTATTTTTGGAGCGCGATTATTTACGCTCCTTGTTAGAAATCTACAGGCGTGGTGGGGCACGAGTCCGATCGCGCTTTTTTAATGTGAAACCCTGAACCCCTGAAAATCTAAACGGAGATTATTATAGGATTATTAGTGCGTGCTCAATTTACATCACATGTTCCAAACTTTTAATATTTCCAAGTGAAAGCGACTAAACAATTACATGTCATAACAATATCTATGAACTCGCAGGAGTATCTAGAGGGGTAGGGGGTGTCTAGAACCTCGCACCCACCCCTAACAATCTTGGAAACCAGTTTTTATTTTTGGCCATAATAATTTGGTCATGACTAACTTTGGACCCTCCCTTTAAACCAATAAATTTATTACTAGCATGTAGTTGCCTATTAAAAGTCAAAATAATAATTTAAAAACACCAGTATTTGCCATTACATTGTTACTTGTACAATAACAAGTCATTTGTCCCTGTTCTAAAAAAAAAAAAAAGCTGCCGTTTTGGATGAAAGTGCTAAATCACTCAGTTCTGATAGGCAGTATTACAACGGCACATTTAATTAGTTAAAAAAAGAGGTTATGACTTTGGTACTAATATTATTGGAAGGGAGATAATGTATCAAACTCAATTTGGCCCAAAATGATTTAGGCAGATATCGTATTAGTATAATGACATATTACTTAATTGGTCTGCTATTTTTTGTGTTAACTCATTATTTTCTCTCTGCAACAGGGTTTGGGCTTGATGATCAACATGGCGGAGCACTGTGAGGTAAACCGTCGGCGCTTGATGACGTCGGTCACAACAGTGGAAACAACATCCACACCAGTCATCAATGCTCTAATACAGGTAACGATAACTCTTTCGTACAGAAATATTATAACTTGGAAATAGCAAACAGTACATACACAGCTAGCAACATGATGCATAGCATATAGGGACTGGGATATAAAGTAAAGTTTGTTTTATTTAATGATTCCTCTAGAGCACTTTGATTTTTATCTTATCATCAGGTATTGGACGTCATACATATGGTCATTCTGACACATCTATAGAGGAAACCCACTGCCACCACATATGCTACTCTTTCTGATAAGCAGCAAGGATTCTTTTATATGTACATACCTCAGACTGGACAGCCTTTGATGAACCAATTGTGGACCACTGGTTGGAACAGAAAATAGCCCAAACTGCAAATGGGTCCACTGAGAAGGATTGATCCAATGACCGACCGCTTCAGGGATTGGGATATAGCTCTGTAGAACATTCGCCTGAGGTGCTTTGATCATGACATTGAATTCCCACAGTAGACTTATTCTCAGAATGACTGATATATGAAAGGCTATGGTTGGTGCTGTCCTGTCTGGAGTAAATTCATGTAAGAGATCTCTTCCCGCTTATGGAAAAATGTAGCAGGTTTCCACTGAAACTGTCAGAATTACCAAATATTTGACATCCAATAGCCAGTGATTAATAAATCATTGTGCCCTAGTGGTGTCACAAAAAAAAAAATATATATGTATTTGTTTAAAATAATTTAATGAAAATTGATTAAAAAAAACAACTTTACTTTCATTCCAAAAATGCCGATCGTTTTCTCTACATTGACCAATTTTTTTTAGTTACCACAAAAACTGTACGCATGGTAAAATGAAAAATACTGTAAAAAATTATTGTCTCTCTCAAGTGTGAACCATGTCTACTAATGGGTCGTCCACTGTTGAATTTTACAGCTGTTCGTGCAGCGTGAAGAGGCAGCTCGCTACTTGGAGGAGGATGAGAGTCAGTGTGAGACACCTGGTGCGTCGCCCAACAAGAGCGGAGAATGGCAGGAGTCGGAGCAGGGCATGCAGTGGATTGCAAAGTCTGTGGAGAAGGTGAAGAAAGCTGATGACAATAACAAAGCAAACAAGAACTCCAATGCAAAGAATGGAGAGGAGGATGAAGAAGAAACATTTCTGAAAGGTTTGTGAGCACTAGGACCTGCTTGTTCAAAGTGTTGTTCATCTACCCAGGAATTAGTGAAATATTTTAGAAAAAATTCTAGCTGTTGTTTTCATTTTACTATTTTTAAATAAAAAAAACATAAAAATTTGGATTAAAAATATAATTTTTAATTTTTGTCTTATCTGTCCCCAAAAAATGAAATGGACCCCAATTCTCTGCCTCCCTTTAATCTACTGACTACAGTTGTTGAGGTATCTGTTGATGACTGGCTGTTTTGATGGAAAAAAAATTGCAAAAACCTACCTTGAAAGTCTTTGAAAAGTGTTTATTTTGTATTAAGAAAAATGTGCAAGAACCCTGTAATTACCTGGCAGTTGATGTGTGTATTTTCCTGTTGTTAGTACATCACATCAAATTTGCTCTGTTTCAGCTCTGCACAAAGCCAGCAAACACATGGAGAACAGTATTATTGCGGCCTATGTTGGACTCTTGCTAGGGTGTTTGATACAGAATAACTCTGTAAGTCTTTTATTTGTTAATGATATTCATTGGGTCTGCCAAGGATGCATCATTATGGGGTCCCTACAAAATATGTATTTTTATTATTAATATTGACAGGTTTACACAGATATGAAAAGTGCTTGAATTTTAGCAAATTGTGAAAATTACTTGAATTAGGTGTCTTATTAAGTGTCTCAATTTCAGGGGTCGAATTTAAAGTTTTGGAGGGAATGGCATATGTTGCCTTCGGTTTAGTGAGAAAATTAAGGGCACCAAGGCAGATTGAAGGGGCACTAAAGCAAACCTTTCCTTCAAAAGAGGGGCACCAAGGCAACTGGCTATGGAACACGGAAGGAAACTTACACAACATGGAATGTACTTGAAGGGCATGGTGGCAAACCATATAGGGCACCACAGCATTTTTCTTGCTTTCAACTGTGTCCGATTTTTGGGGCACGGTGGCAGATAAGAGGGGCACCCTTAACATTTGCCTCCGGTGCCGTAGTGACATTTGAACCCTGCAAATTTAAGGGCTGAAAACTTGTTCACTTCTTGGTGTTGTGGGTAACATTAAAATCTGTTGATGAATATAATATATGTAGCCATCGCTATGGTCACAGATGTTTGTCCACAGTATATATATACACATCTGTGATATACAGTAATGAAGTGTGATTAACATTAATGTTAGCTGATAATAAACTAATGTAGGCTACTGTAACATGTTTTATCATAGTGATGGTACTAGTCCTGTTTAATGTCAAATTTGATTTGAGCAGATTTGAATAACTATGTTCCTCCACTACAAAATTGTTTTGAGGTGCAGCTGATTTTAGAACCACTTCAAAACTATTCCAGATTGGGTTTTTTTTTATCCTTTCTCCTATTTACTAACATCTCAAGATGCAATACATTTTTTTTTTTTTTATAAATCTGCACTAATTTATTACTGCTTTTTAAATTATTTTTTAATAGGCATTAACCTCCACATGCCATTTGTCATTAGTGGGCACAAATCTCCATAGTCCTTGCTTTTCAAGATCCTGCAAAGATTTCAGGATGTTTTTCTTTTTTTAACCATGTCCACTTTCATCTCAGAAAATGTCAAGGGGCATAACTCTCCCAAAAATAACTTATCAAAGAGAATAACTACAAATATTTTTAGACTGAACACAACTTAAAATATTTTGAAATCCAAAATTAGAAACATATTTGGTTTAATTTATTCAATAGATCAAAATAAATGATCTAATATGACAATCGATTTAACTTCAGAAATAAATAAATCTGCTGATTGGATCATTGGTTAAGCAGCAGAAAGCAGTGATGGAATTGTAAAGTCCATACTTCCTTGGTGCATATCCCTCCCCCAAGAAATAGAGAGAGAAAAAAAATCTCAAAGACATATATTTTTTAGAAATAACAATTCCCCATTGGTTTATCTGTATCATATTATAGATGGTAAGAATATTTCATCTGATTCATATTATAGATGGTAAGAACAGTTCAACTGAATCATAGTAAAAATGGTTCAACTGAATCATATTAATTATAGAATGTAAAAATGGTTCATCATTATAGAATGTAAAAATAGTTAACTGAATCATTATAGATAGTAAGAATGGTTCAACTGAATCATAGATGGTAAGAATTGTTCAATTGAATCATTATAGATGGTAAGAATGGTTCATCTTATTCATATTACTGATGGTGGTTCATCTTAATCATATTATAGATCGTGGTTCATCTGCATTATATTTTTAAGGAATGTTGTGTTTTAAACTTTCAGGACTACGTTGAGCAAGTTAGGGCTCTTCTACCTAACGAAAGCTACGAACCCGTGATTAGAATACTAAAGAAATTTTTGGGCTTTATGAACTTAACTGTGAGTATATTGGTGTTTGCCTACTCTATCATTCTGCATTAGTGTATCTTTAATCATGTAATGTAACAGTAGTGGATACAGAAAATCTATGTGGTTTGAGGGTGAGGCTCTAAAGATTCTTTAACATTAAAAAAATAATAAAAATATTAATTTGTTAAAAATTGCTGTTTTAGGGGGTTAACACCTATTCCCCCCACACCCCCACACCCCTGATCCACTACTGTGAACATTAATAATAAATAAAGTTTAAATATAAATATAATTTTTTTAAAAACAAAATTCCTACTGGATCCTGTGGATTAGCATAATTTTAATTTTACTCACCCCTAGCTGTATATACTAGTGTACGGTGAGTGAGCAAGTGTTAGTTTTAACCCTGCTAAATCACATTTAAAATTATACTGTGCCAGATAAAAGAAAGCTAATTTTTTGGGTGAGTGGTTTTTTGTTTTGTTTTATTTAATGACATCACTAGAGCACATTGATTTATTGATCATCTGCTATTAGATATCGAACATTTGGTTATTTTGACACACAGTCAAGTGTGAGCCAATGAAGAAAGCTTATTTAAACCAAAATACTAGCTTTTTAATATCGGTAAGATCCAGAATAAAATCATTAGTTAGAACACAAACAGATGAGAATTGCTGGTGTTTCAATTGTTTTGCTATTGTCTGTATTTACTTTTCAGAACCCAGTTGCAGTTTGGGTTCTTTTCCATTCCAACTGGTTCATGAAAAGGCATGGTATATGCTGTCCTGTCTGTGAAAGTTTATATAAAAGACCCCTTGCTGCTTATCAGAAAGTGTAGCCTATGTGGCAGAAGTGGGTTTCGTCTAAAAGAAATATGTCAGAATAACCATATGTTTGATGTTCAATAGCCGATGATAAGATAAAAATAAATGTGCTCTAGAGGCATCGTTAAATAAAACAAACTTTGCTTTACTTTTTACTGGTATTTCAATTGTTTTGCTATTGTACGTATTTACATTTCAGAATGCTGTGGACAATACCGGAGCACAGAAGATAAATCAGGTCATCGAGGTGCTGGAGGCATGCTGATGGCTGGAGCATTATCACTGTTATTTATTTGTTACTGGCGATCTTATCACATCGTATGCACTTGCATGTTGTTGTATAATAATTCATGAACACAGTCTTGTAAATACCTCCCATCTAATGAAAAGTCTTGTAATGCAGGAGTGCAGTCACAAGACAGCTTTGTACAGGTATGTGTATGTTCAGTCATTGACGAGTAATTGTGAAAATCAAGTTAGTCAAGAACAATTTATATCATTCAATCATTTTCATTGTTGATTTTGTATTTTTGAACTGGTGCCGATACGATTTTTGTGATAAGTTTTGAAGGCAATACTTGTTTGGTTTGCAGCGGACGCGGTGAAATAAATGTTATGGTGCAGTGTATATTATTTTTTTTAATTTAAATATGTGATTAAAATTTTTACCTCCAGTGTTTAGTCATCATATGTAAAACATTGTAAAACTGCTATTTGTTCGGTATCGTGGGGGGAGGGGGGGCGACCTAATTTTTATGATCACAACCATCTAGTTAACTGGTGTCATAAAATAATCAAATTCATGCACTACAGTTAACAATTATATTACTATGCGACCCCTAAAATACACACTTGCATGCAATAGACAGCAGTGCCCTCAAAAGTAGGCAGTAACCAACAGTAAATCGCTGCCTATAACAGCTTTTGCCGCAATTACTTTTCGTTTTTGGTAATTATATATATATATATATATATATATATATATATTATGCATGCCAAGATCGCCGGCTACTATCACTTTTGTACCCTGCAACTTCTCAAACAACCGAGGGCCCTGAGACAGTTCTAAATATAAAATATGTTTGATTCAAATCACTAAAAGAAAGTACATGCATCATTTAAAGTGGTAGGTGATGTTAATATTTCTCACCGTCAAAGAGTTCATAACAAAATACTCAAATTTCATTCATGAATTCATTCAAATTAAATGTCCTGATTATATATTTTTAACAAGATATACATGCAACAGTTATTAATGTATCATTTAGGGTTACCATTTTAATTTTTATTGAATTTCTTTTCATTGTAGTGTGAATTTAGTTTTTTGACCTGTACGTTAATGCTATTCAAACTGGTTAGGATATTATAAACTATGAACCGATTATTAAAAATAAAGAAAAAAAAAATGTTTTTTAAAAAGCTATCTGCTTGAAATCTTAGCTATGGGTGGGTGACCTTTCCATCTTACACCAGTTTAGCATGCTTTTATCAAAATGTATTTCAAGGATTTATCCAGACTATACGGTATGGAACAAAGGCAAATTACCAATTTTTGAAATATAAATTCCAAAATTGGTTAATAAATATAATAGTAGTTACATAAATTCACTGGTGTGAAAAAAACTTGCCAATTATGACTAAAATAATGCTGATTTTCCCATTACCTTCAGCTATCGGACCCTGGTGATAAATCCTTGTATTTCTTTGGACTATTGTTTTGTACAATTTCATTTGTTTTCTATAGTGTTTTAATACTACAGTGATTATAATATAATAATAATATTAATTTTATTAAAATGTTTGGGAATATATTGATGTTCTGCCTTGAAGTTTGGTAGAACTGTACTTTTAAACATGGCTAATCATGTAGTTGCTATTTCACTGAGTATGAGTGTGGATAATATTTTATTTTAAGATGTATAGAATACTATGTTACTTACAAGTCATGTTCTCCTGGGACTACAGAAAAAACATCCACTTAATAAAAGTTAGTAAAAATGTAAAAACCAGTCCAACAAATAAAATAACAGCTGTAATAAAGTTGATTTACTTTTCAGATGTTTCCATTCCCAGTATTTCTAAAATATAAAGAGATTTACGAATTAATTTTTGTTATAAGCAGTCAGAACTAATCAGGCATGGAAATTGTACACCCATCTGCATATATACGTGCCAGTCAATTGTTATATACGTGCCGTATGCCCCAAAGCTTGCCGTAAAAAAACTTGACTCGTCACAGTGTTCCACATCCTTAGGAAAAGTGAGGGTATTCATACTTCCAGAGGGGAAACTCAAAGGGTATAAAAATACATATTTAACATGTGGTTGTTTGATTCTCATTTAAATTATCACTTAAATTAGCAGACCCCATTACATTCAATCAGTGGCTGAAATTGGATGAGTTATACCTCCTCAGTAAAAAAGTGGTACACGTTTATACCTCTTGCAGCAGATTGCCATTACATGTTAATACCCTTTTCCTCCCTTCTTATTACTTGATTTCGAGCATCAGGAGGTACTATACCTCCATTTCTACATGATGTGGAACACTAGTCAATGTAAGTATAAATGAAAACAGTTTTTCTCAATTTCTGTGCACTGAGGAAACAAATCGGCCTCCAAAATACTCATTTATTTTTGAGCAGGAAACTTCACCCTCTTGGACCCTTAATGGAGCATTTCCCTGCACCTTATCAGGGTCTGGGCATCCCTTTGATTTGGATTTTAGATTGAATACTCTCAGCCACTTTTTGCAATTCCCATGCCTTCTAATGCTTAGATATTGGACAGATAGACATATATAAATTGTGTGATGGACAGTGACAGACAGACAGCTAGATGCTTGTCTTGTTATTGTGATGCCATTTGCACTTTTGTAAAATCATAATGACGTATCTAGTACAGGCAAACTTATTGGTTATAATGACCAGAACAACCCAGTGAAATGACAGGTTAGTGACTTGATATTTCCTTAGTGAGAAACTATACAAATATGTACCCCATTATAGTAAATAACCCCTAATTGAAATATTGTTCAATCAAATGAGTATTGTTCATTATCTACTGTAGACTATTTGCAATTGCTATTTTTAATTAGAATTATTTTTCTTTAGCTAAACAATGTTATGTGGGAGAAAGGAAGCCGATTCAGAATTTATAATTTAATATTTTATTTAGTTCATATCTTTAAATGGATACATACTGTTTGCTGGTTACAAACAGAAGATTTTCTTTTTAAAAGTCTTGTTTATACCGGGGAAATGAACGTAAATCATTTTGGTTTTGTCCTTAATACTGAGCATTTGAAAAACATTTTAGTTTTTTAACGATGTATAAATGAAGATTTGCATTATACATTTTCTTGCAATCGTAACATTGTTTGCTATATGTATTGTTAAGTATGTAGCTTGTAAATTGCCAGGTCTGGTTTTCTGGTGTGATGGCACTGTCGGGGTGTTGGGATACACTGGGATAAACATTTGTTTTTATTGTCCATTGCATATCATTATTCACTCACTCTCCATTTTAACAGAACATTTTTAATACCCATTGTTTACCTTTGTGAGTGTGTTGTACATTTGATCGTTTTGTAGATATGAATGAACATCTTATGACAGGTTGATTTATCCCATCTGTAATAAAACTGTATTTTTGTCCACATGATTATATGACTTATTGTTTCTGTCTTGGGTGACAATCGCTTCTTGGAAGTAGGGTGGTCAGAGACTTCCTGGAAGTGGAGGGATGGAGTGGTAGTGTGGAGGTAAGCCGACCCCCTAATTTTGTTGGGGGAAAATACAAGGTTTTTGAAATGCCTGTTCCAGCTAAGACCTTCAAACCACAATAGACCCCCTGTGTACTTCGGTATATTTGCACTAAGACCACATGGCTAAGTGTTACATTGATATCATAAAGAGAAATACTGGA
>JAULBS010110826.1:0-15105 GCA_032355785.1 Symmetromphalus regularis | reverse complement strand
CAAGGGGTCTTTTATATGCACCGTCCCATAGACAGGACAGCACATACCACGGCCTTTGATAAACCAGTTGTGGAACAGAAAATAGCCCAAACTGCATATGGGTCCACTGAAAAGGATCGATCCAACGACCGACCGGTTCACAGGCAGACATGCTACCGTTTGAGCTAGATCCCGCTTCCTGGAGGTAGGGCGAGCGTTAGTTTGTATTCTAGAACATACCTCCTGCCAAGGCGCCGAGAGCGAATCTGTAGGTGCTTTCCATGACTTGAATCAACACTGTTCTGTCTGTCTGGCCTTGCTCTTGACGCAGTTTACTCTGAAAATAAAGCAAAGGATTGTTTTTTTTAATATTTAACAGATAAAACTTAACATCCACTGAGGGGATTCGAATCATGACCCTCATTGAAAATCCGGCACTCTACCAACTGTATTTTCCATTTCAACCAGTGATACACAACTGGTTCATCAAAGGCCGTGGTATGTGCTGTCGTGTCTGTGGGATGGTGCATATAAAAGATCAGTTGCTGCTTAATATAAAGAGTAGCCTATGTGGCATCAGCTGGATTCCTCTAAATAAATATGTCAGAATGAACATATGTATATGACCATATGTATGACGACCAATAACCGATGATAAGATAAAAATCAATGTGCTCTAGAGGCATCGTTACATAAAACAAACTTTTTTTTTTCTACCAATAAGCTAATAGGGAAATTCCCACTAGCTACTGCCGGTAGTGTCACTTTATTCTAACACTAGTACATACTCCCCTCCTCAAGCGAAGATATATCCTTGAACTGTGGGCCATGGATAGTTGAGTTGTTACAGGTTCTGACCAGTTTTAACCATGTTCTTGCTTAAAGAACAGATCTGGTCGCTAAGGGGGTTCCAAATGTAACAGAAAAATCTCAACTTCCACTGAGGGGATTCGAACCATGACTCTCAGTATGTAAGTCCAGTGCTCTACAAAATGAGCTAATAGGGAAATTCCCACTAGCTACTGCAGTTAGAAGCACTTTATTCTAATACTACTAATTACTCCCCACTCAAGTGAAGCTACGTCCCGTAGCTGTGGACCTCAAGCAGTTGAGCTTTTACAGGTTCTGACAAGGTTTTAAATCATGTTCTTGCTTTAAGAACACATATGGTCCCTAAGTGGGTTCCAAATGTAACAGAAAAATCTCAACTTCCACTGAGAGGGTTCGAACCATGACTCTCAGTTTGTAAGCAGTGCTCTACCAACTAAGCTAATATTCCCATTAGCTACTGCCAGTAGGAGAACTTTATTTTAACACTACTACTACAACAACTCCCCAGCATATTGTTTATTCAGCAGCTATTAGGTGTTAGACATATGGTGTTTTACAACTCATGGTCTTTAGAGGAAACTCGCTACTGCCACATAGGCTTCTCTGTGAATAGTGGTGGTTGTATTTATTTTCGTGCTTATATCCAATTACGGTTCAAGCATGCTGTCCTAGGCACCCAACTCAGGTTCCTGTGATGTCTGTCCAGGACAGAGGTTAGTGTTAGTAGGAAAGGCGAAACCCGCTGCCGCCACACTAAAGTGAATAGCAGCAGGGTACCTTTTATATGCTCTTTCCTGCAGACAGAACAGTGCATACAATGACCTTTGATAAACCAGTTGTGGACTACTGGTCAGTGCAAGTGGCATACACTTACCTACTGAATCTTGAAGAGAACTCACTCTGGGTTGGAGCCAGGATTGAGATTAAAAATCCTAAGCTTCAGCTGAGATTTGATCCCAGTACCTACCTGCAGTGAGTTCAACAGCTTAACCACTGTTCAACTGAGACCGTACTCTGAAAATAATAGTTAATAGTACACGTATTTACAGTGTTTTATTGTCTATATGTAAGGTGTTAAACACAAATATTCACCATTATTCTACGACTGTTTCCCACCACCACTACCAACCAGTGCTGATAAACCAGTTGTGGACCACTGGCTGGAACGGAAAATAGCCCAAACTGCAAATGGGTCCACTGAGAAGGATCGATCCGACGACCGACTGGTTCACAGGTAGACATGCTACTGTTTGAGCTAGATCCCACTCCTAACTGCATTACCGGGGCTGGTTACAGCCATAGTTAGATCTAGCTACTTAATAATATAATAACATAAAAATAACTCACTTGTGCAATTTGCATTTGTACTTTATACGGAGTTTCTCTCCCAGATACAGGCGTTAAATCCTCAATGTCACTGTAGTCAATTTTTCTGCAAAATAAATAAAAATGAAACTGAAAACAAACCGAAATGGTAAATTAACCAATTTTAACAGTTCTGACTTATATTAACAAATGAATCACATTATCATTTTCATTATTTTCATGTTTGGCAAAACCACAAATCATGTTATAGTTTTTTTTCAAAAGTTTTACAAGGCCCTCAGTATTTTGAGAAGTTGCAGGGTACAACAGTGATGGTAGCCGGCGATCTTGGCATGCATAAAACAACATATTTTTTACTAAAAATGAAAAGTAGACAGTGGCAAAAAGCTGTTACAGGCAGCTATTTAACCCCAGTGACCGGGTACTTTTGAGGGCACTGAGGGAGTACTTAACCTTTTTTAGTTCTCATCGTTTTTTTGTTTTGTGTTTTTATTTAATTTTGTTTCGTTTTTGTTTGGTCATTTCAGGATATTTTGAACTGAAACCAAACAAGAATCCTATTTATACCTCAATGAAGGGAGACATCTTTGAAATTTTGTCAACTGTAGTGTTGAAAGGACATTATGAGAAAGAAACCAATCTGTCTGCACCATTGTATTTAGAGGTATGTATCTTTAGTCAGTGTTTCACATCCTCAGGAAAAGCGAGGGTGTTCAGATTTCCCTGTACAAAAGTCAGAGGGTATTCATACCTCCAGAGGGGAAACTCAAAGGGTATAAGTCACTGCAAATAAAGCTGGAAGGGAGTTAATACATTGTTACCTATTATTATATATATTATCATTATTAGGCTCATGGGAGTTGTATAAAATAGTGTCTGCTACAACACGATCATGGATAACAAGACCCAATTACGTTCAATCAGCAGCTGAAACTACAAGTTATAGTCCTCAGTAAAAAAGCAGTACATGCTTATACCTCTTGTGACAGATTGCCATTACGTATTCATACCCTTTTCCTCTCTACGTATTACTTGATTTCGAGCATCAGAAGGTACTATACCCCCATTTCTACGTGATGTGGAACACTGCTTTAATAGTTCCAGTCAGTGGTCCACAACTGGTATGCTAAGGCTAAAAAGTGTAGTAGTGTGCAATGTCCGCTGTAAATCTCAGAAAGTCATGGAATTGGCAAACAGCATTTTCCGGACCTAGAGAGTCATGGAATTAATAATATTCTGATGCACAGAACCATTTGTAAGCAAATATATTCAAATAATTTCTTTTAATCCTATTTGCTTTTTTTGTAATGTCTGATTAATTGCATATTAAGAAAATGAAGAAAACTTAATTTGTTTCTTCCAAAATACCAAAACCATGGTGGATCCTAACATGTTTACAAAATAATCACAAAATGGCCACAATGTAAGTGTAACCATATATAGGCGGGTCAAGTTATGCACAAATACACCCACACCCCCAAAAAATTCTAACAAAAGGTTTCCCAGGTTTTTTAAAATCTATGTGAAGTATTCAATGGCAGGAAAAATGTCTACCAAAATCTGACCACCGGAATATTTGGGCAAAATGCCTATGCAGTTAAGAGGATTCTACTGTATTTTGAGATGCCAGAGACATGTAGAAACCTGCATTTAGGAACAAGTCCAGCAGTAGAAAATCGGACTCTCAAGCTGATGACAATGGTTCAAAGCCTGTTGGAAGCTGGCTCACACTTGACTATGTGTCAAAATAACCATTCTAGACTTAAGTGTTTACCCCTCTTATTCTAGACTAAGTGTTTACCCCTCTTATGCTAGACTAAGTGTTTACCCCTCTTATGCTAGACTAAGTGTTTACCCCTCTTATTCTAAACTTAGTGTTTACCCCTCTTATTCTAGACTGAGTGTTTACCCCTCTTATTCTAGACTGTTTACCCTCCTTATGCTAGACTAAGTGTTTACCCCTCTTATTCTAGACTAAGACTAAGTGTTTACCCCTCTTATTCTAGACTAAGTGTTTATCCCTCTTATGCTAGACTGAGTATTTACCCCTCATATGCTAGACTAAATGTTTACCCTTCTTATGCTAGACTAAATGTTTACCCCTCTTATGCTAGACTAAATGTTTACCCCTCTTATTCTAGACTAAGTGTTTACCCCTCTTATTCTAGACTAAGTGTTTCCCCCCCTTATGCTAGACTAAATGTTTACACCTCGTACACTAGACTGAGTGTTTACCCCTCTTATGCTAGACTAAATGTTTACCCCTTGTATGCTAGACTGAGTATTTACCCCTCATTTGCTAGACTAAGTGTTTACCCCTCTTATGCTAGACTAAATGTTTACCTCTCTTATGCTAGACTGTTTACCCCTCTTATGCTAGACTAAATGTTTACACATCTTATGCTAGACTAAGAAATAATTAAACAAACCTTCCTTTCCTGACAGGGCTTGAGTGTAGCCTCCCAGTCACATGTTCTGCTTGGACCGTTTAAAGTAATAGAGGACTCTGTTTCCCACCTGCAGCTACTGTCCGATGAGGAATCTAGAGGAGCAGTAAAACCACACTTGAAGATGTGTTTTCCTCAGAAGGAAGGTAAAGATATGAATGACATTCCCCTCCATTACAGGTAATTATTCACTCACCTGATAGGTGATTACTCACCTGAGATGTGATTACTCACATTCACCTGATAGTTGATTACTCACATTCACCTGATAGGTGATTACTCACATTCAGCTGACAGGTGATTACTCACACTCACCTGACAGGTGATTACTCACACTCACCTGACAAGTGGTTACTCACTCACATATTAATTTCCTGCTATTTAACTTCTGCTGATGCTAATTTCGCAGGAAACTGCTCAAGGTTTTTGTAAAATTTGTCTTTAAATATACGTTACGGTACTGACGTAATGCAGCAGTGTCACTCTTCTCAAACAGTAATTTTCTAGGACTTGACACAAAAAGTGTGCTGCTGGTACCTTTTATAGTATGATTATTACAAAAAAAATCTAAAACAACAACAATGGGGTTGAAAATGTTAGATTTTTTTTTACCAGTGCTGAAAGCCTGAAATGACCAGATTAGCTGAGAACCACCCATACCCGTAACTCCATAACCAAATTAGATATTTCTATACAGTTTGGATCATTAGAAATGGCTCATGTCCTATTTTCTGATCATATTAGCATCTCATAATATTAGCATCTCAGCATGTGAATGATTACATCTTGGCAGATCACACGTATTACTGAATAACCAGTATCTAAAGTGAAAACAATGTGTACATATACTATCATTGTATCATACATTTGTTAGTGAGCTCCTGACATTTTAGTACACATACCTAATCATTATGTTCTCAATATTTTACTTATTTATTATTTTTAAATAGATAAAAAGAAACTGAAACGACCGATGGTAATGGACTTGAAATGGCCTAAAACTGGAATCCTCGGTGACAAGAAGGTGGCTCTGGTAGATCACGACTATATAGCAGGATGCCAAATAAAGGGCAGTAACTCTGACGGTGAAGTAACTGAAAGAAATCAGTCTCCGAACTGCCACATTGGAGATGGTGAGAATGGAGGTAGTGGTGAGGTGGTGAGGGGAAAGACTCTCATTGCAGATCACAGCAAGTCCAATGATGATATCTCTTTACAGTCAGAAGACGAGGTAGTGTATTAAAATATAATCATATTTGGGGTAGAAATGATCTTTTTTCTTTGTTTACAGTCAGAAGATGAGGTAGTGTATGAAAATATAATCATATCTGGGGTAGAAATTATCTTTTTTCTTTGTTTACAGTCAGAAGACGAGGTAGTGTATGAAAATATAATCATATCTGGATGGAAATTATCTTTTTTCTTTGTTTGGGGGATAAATGGCTCACAAAAGTGAAATATCTTGATAATAAAATATTTGTGAAATTATTTTACTACAGATGTAAATAAAGTGTTTCACATTCCCGCCATGACTGGTGTAACAAGACCTGTAGTACGTCATCCTGTCCATGGGAAGATGCATATGATTCTATGAAAGACCCATTGAACCTAATTGGAGAAAAAGGAAAGGATTGTTTAATGAAATCCCAGCACACTGTTTATACAGCAGTTATTAGATGTCAGAGACTCAGACATAGTGTTTTGTGACTCGTGGTCTTTAGTGACACCTTGACGTAACACCTTGCCGTCATAAGACGTCAATTATTTCGCATAGTTTCAAAAAAAGGAAAACGATTGGTTTCATTTAAAAAAAATTTTTTTTTACAAATTTAACTTAAAATTAATAATGGTTAATAACTAGAATATTAAACTCGCTTCCATTTCACATAATTTTTATGTCCCTCGTGAAATAATTTTCAATGTCATTCGCTAAAGCTTGTGACAACTGGATATATTATTTCACTCGGGACATTAACATGATATAAAATGGAAGCTCATTTAATATCCAATAAATATTAACTGTGGTAGATTTAACTTTCAGGATGAAGAACCGATGATCACTATCAACAATCTAAGAGAAGCCTCCACTAAGTTTTACAAGAGAAATGAACAGGGTAAAAGCATTTTTACCTTTTTATAGTTTGGTTTACATGTTTTCTAAACATTTACTTAAAAGCAAAAATAGAAATAATTACAATTAATTAAATTATAATATTCTTTTTTCATGATGATGAAATTTATTTTTATTTTTAACAATATAGCGTGCTGATCATGGACGAAATTTAAACGTCTAAAACATAAAATGAAAAAAATATATATAATATTTTCTTTTTTATCTCATCTGTTTTAGTGGGTGTTTATAAATACTATAACCTAAACGGAATTACTTTTCATCTGCTTTTTAAAGCATTAAGAAACAAAATCAGAAAATAAATATTTTTCAATTATATTTTTCAGACACCTCAAACGCATCATCTGCAGGTTGCGTATTTGAGCGTGTTAAATTTGAGGACGTTCCTCCAGCAGTGGGAGAGATTGTGGTGGGAATACTCGGAAAGACTGTAGCTCACAAGTATAGATACAAGAACAAGATATCTGATGATGATAACAAGACGGAGAACAGCTATGTTGAAAAGACGAGTGACGGCATCGTTATTGAGAGTCTGCAGAATGTAGCTGAGGACAACGTAAAACCCGTTGTAGTATTGTACACCTGTAAATACTGTCTCAAGCTTCTTCTGAGTGCTGCGACGTTGCATTGTCATGTTAAAGTAGTGCACGCTGGGTCTCCTCAAGTTGAAGGTTATTTACAAGAAATCCGGGAGACGATGAAGGTCAAGTGTCCCCAGTGTGCAGATGTTTGGCTACAGGGGTTTAGGAATTTGGCACAGCATGCTCGAACGTTTCACCAGCTGGATGACTGTAGTGTTCTCTATAAGTGCCCGAAGGAGTCGGAAGAGAAACTGGACAGACGCAAGAAACGATCCGGTGTCGATTCGGTAATGCTTTGCCATCTGTGTCCAGCCACTTTCAGATGCAAGACTTTCTTTGATAAGCATTTACTGGAGCATGAGCTTGGCAAGGATAAGAAGGAAGGAGTAGAGTCTTCTTGTGGTGCTAATAAGATTTTAAGAGTTGACAAACAGAATGTTTCAGATCAGTTTCGTCATTTCAGATGTGACAAATGTGATTTGATTGTACAGAATGAAGACGAGCTGAAGACCCATTTATCACAAGTCCATAACTCTCAATCAAAGTCCTTCAGTTGTGACATCTGCTGCGAACAATTTGATAGTTCAAATAAGGTGAAATTTCACAAAATAACTGAACATGATGGTCAGATTCCCTTACACTGTCCATTCTGTGTACTCGGCTATCAGGACAGGCTCAATCTATACAGACATATTGGGCGTGTTCATCTTGAAGTTTTGCCACACAAATGTCCTAAATGTCCAAAGTTATTTGACAGAGTGACATCTTTAGAACACCACATACACAAACATCACGAGGATGAGTTACTGGAGTACAAGAAACAACCACAAGAACTACTAGAATGTCCGTACTGCCCTGATGTCTTTGTGAGTGGCCATCCGTTGGTACAGCACCTTGTTGACAGTCACAAGGAAATGTTTCCTTATAAGTGTACAAAATGTAGTCTTCGGTTCCTGGAAGAGAAGCTGATGCATCATCATCTGGTTAATGCTCACTGGAATAAAACGGTTTTAGAAAACGTTCCTGTTCAGACGAAATCCATAAAAGCACTGGAAGAGTTGAAAGATGTTGATGACACTCTAGACAGGTATGAAGACAACAAAGAGGAAAAAGTTATTAAGTCTATAGAAGACTTGCCAATTGAAGCACAAAATGCCGTCAAAGATCTTCAAGAACGTGGGAAGTCTGCTGTAGTCGTGGTTAACTTTCATGAGGATAAAAGTAAGTTTGTTCCTTCACTGAGTCAAAAAGCTCCAGAAAATAAAGTAAATTTTTCCAGCAGAAAACTAATGGGTACCACCACTCCCAATATTGTGAGAGAGTCTGGATCCACTCGTTCTAGTTGCTATGAGATTTACCCAGAGCCTCAGCAAGATGGAGAAATGACAGATGTTGGTAATCTAGCACCAACAACTGTGGAAACTGAAACAGAACTGATTAATTATGATGATGGCAATTCTACTGCAGATCATGTACTTCAAAACCCACGTTCAATAACTGTTGAATATGCAACTGAATCAAAGCACTACGTCACTGTTGATGATGCCAGTTCTGTATGTATCAGAGGATCAACAGCTGTTGAAGATGGTACAGAATCTGTACACTATTTAACTGTTGGTGATGCCATAGCTCTTGGAGAACATTTCCCCAGAAACCTGGCATCAACAGAAGATCCAACTCAGTCTGTGCAGTACGTTGCTGTAGCGCTTGGAGGAGCATCATCTGTGGAAAGTGAAAATACATCAGAACATTATATTACAATGAGTGATGCTACAACATCTGTCCTAGCAACAGCTGAAGGACTGAGTTACTATGACGCAGCTTCAGGAAACAGCGTGATGGAAGAGAGTCAGACATCATACACAGAGTATGTTTATGGAGTGCAACCAACTGAAGTTGTTGAGGAAGTGGTTGATGACTCCGAGCAGACGGCTGTCATGGAGGGTTATGGGGAGGTGATAACAATACCAATCTCTGAGATAGCTGGCAGTCCAGTTTTTCAGGGTCATCAAGTGGAGATTCTCTCTCCAAATTCAATATCAGCCACTGATCTCATGAAGCTAATTGGAGAATCAAATGTCAAGTAATTCCCAGTAGATATATATATATATATATAGACTGTTGAGACTTGAGGGAAAATGTATTAACATGTTCTCCAGCAAATAGTACCGCTTTGTTCTCATAAAAAATATACTCTCGAGACTTGAGGGAAAATGTATTAACATGTTCTCTAGCAAATAGTACCGCTTTGTTCTCACAAAAAATATACTCTCGAGACTTGAGGGAAAATGTATTAACTTGTTCTCTTGCAAATAGTACTGCTTTGTTCTCACAAGAAATATACTCTCGAGACTTGAGGGAAAATGTATTAACTTGTTCTCTTGCAAACAGTACCGCTTTGTTCTCACAAGAAATATACTCTCGAGACTTGAGGGAAAATGTATTAACTTGTTCTCTTGCAAATTGTACTGCTTTGTTCTCACACGAAATATACTCACAAGATTTGAGGGAAAATGTATTAACTTGTTCTCTAGCAAATAGTACTGCTTTGTTCACACAAAAAATATACTCTTGAGACTTAAGAGAAAATGTCTTAAAATGTTCTCTTGCAAATAGGTCCGACCGATTCACAGGCAGACACTGTACCATTTAAGCTACATCCCACTCCTAATTCTCCCACATCATCTAATATCTTGCATAACCTGTACTAAGCAGCCACCTACCTTTGGAAGACCATTTTTTGGGTGGATGCTTAATACAGGTTTGACTGTAAATTGTATATACTCTTCAAAAAAGGTAGGGAACTTTAAGAATTTACAATTGCCAGAATGAGTGAGTCTACTAATGACCATATGAGGGAGTCAATTCCACTTCTCTTGCAGCATCTGACCAAGTTCCACTCCTTTTGCAGCATTTGACCAAGTTCCACTCTTCTTGCAGCATTTGACCAAGTTCCACTCCTTTTGCAGCATCAGACCAAGTTCCGCGAATGTGGTCGGTGGTCTTTAAAGTTGACCCGCACATCTCCCTATCATATCCCAGATGATAAACAGACCTGAACTATAGTCTGTTTGCGCTACTTGGAACATGGTTTTTGACGAATAAAAAACTAAATATATAACTTACCTCATTAATGATATTTTTCGAAATAAAAAAATGCCCTATTTTTTGTATAGGTAGTTTTGTCCATTGGTTCTACAATGTTTAAACGGCAGTCAAAAGTATTTTTTTTTTACATTTCGAGCCAGCATTAATTTGACCACCATTTTGCAGACGTCAGGCAAATCTATATAGAATGGGGATGTTAGGTAATTGTTGGTATAATATATTTTTATGGTATGCGGTTATTATTTTATAAATATATTTAAACTTAATGCCATATGTGCAAACAAATTATTGATTAAAGCAAAAACGATAAAAGAGATACGAATATTACCGGAAATGGCCGAAATGTTCCTAATGTTAAAATGCACAGTTACCCCTCTTTGTAATGCTATCGTCAGCCAAGTGTTATTAAGGAGGTGCAATTTTTCCGATTTTAATATACGAGGTAATGAGAAATAGTTTTAATTATTATTTAAAAAAGTAATGAAAAAATTGGCACATAGGACTTTTTTGCTGTTTCCAAAACTCTAGTCCTTTTTCGCCTGGGTTCACGCAAACTAAAGTAATCAATAAAAATCCATGTTCCAAGTAGCGTAAACAGACTATAGGATGCCAATCGTCAAAACGTATGTTTGCTCTAATAGTAATATAATAGTTGATATTAATATTTCAGGTTTTCCTACTTTTTTTGAAGAGTATAGAACAATATTTCACGGAGTATACAAAATGTAGGCACAAATAAATCTTGAAATATAAAATTATATATATTAATTAGGAATTGTCATTGTACTTTGTATAGTTAGCATGAAAACTGTCATATTAAGAAAATGTGCAAATCTTATATTAAGCTTGAATTTGTTCTGTATACAAAGTAATTATGCATGTATAAATAAATAGTTCAATGATTATCATCTCTCGTATTTACCTGTTCGCTTTATTAACGTTATAGGACATAAACGTAATACAGTTTTGGATTTTTTTTTTTTTTTTTTTTAATAATATCACAGACACACACAAACAGACAGAGAGGAGAGAGATAATTTAATATAAATAACTATTTAACGAAACCGCTGGACAAAAGTAAACATTGGCAGACAGAGATACACACACACACACACAGATTGAGACCACTTTAGAGTAAAGAGGTACGGTCATTTCATTCTTTACTGCCGACCTCCATATGTAACGAAAATGTAGGTAACATTCAGTAGGCGAGAGGGTGGGGAGGTTTGCAGCCCCACCAATAATTCCCATAACTGTTCTTATTCATTGTTAAATTATTCACCCGCAGATTCTGATGTTCCCCCAATATAAATTTCGTCCCAACGTCCCTGGCAGGGAAAGACTTATTCCACAATATGGAGCATTTTTGGAACGAGAAATAGTTGCAGCATGTGGAGATGATGAGCGAGGCTGATCTAACGACTCGCGTCAATCTCTGTCTTTGTAAAATATATAAAATTACACGAAAGCAGCTCAAGTGGGAGCCATTTGGGTCATGATACATTCTATCTCGAATTACTGGCGCTAGAAAGCTGTTATTGTTTTCTAATTGTCAACAGGGGCATTGGAGCTGGGAGGGGGGCTGCAGCCTCCCCCCCCCCCAATAATTCAAAATTGTAATGTTGTTCTTGTGTTTTTTGGTAAAGTCAGTTGCTTCTTAGTATTAGCAGCCCTCCCCCCAATATGAATTTCGTTCCAACTCCACTAGTCAAATAGCAGGTAATCAGTAATAACTTCATCGCTAGAAATTCGGACTAGATACATCTGTCTATCTGGAATTACTGGCGCTAGAAAACTGTTATTACCTGTTATTTGACAATTAGAAAACGAGTAATAACAACACTATCGCTAGAAATTCGGATTAGATACATCCGTCTATCTGGAAATACAGGCGCTAGAAAACTGTTATTACCTGTTATTTGACAATTAGAAAACGATGAGTAATAACAACTCTATCACTAGAAATTCCCACTAGACACATCTGTCTATCTTCGCTCGGAACCACGCCCATTCATTTTGTAAAACAGATGTTCCTTTGAATCAACGACAATTAAAAATAAAAGTAAAAAAAGACCAAACATTTTAACAATGACTGTATTTATTTCCTATAATTAGTATATTTCAGGTATATACATAAAGTATGGACAAACAATGCTCAATTACTATTGTGTAACAGCATGGTGTATAATGGTATTTACGAACAATAGACCAGGGGAAAAAGTACATTTATCAACTCCGCTGTTTGTTTTATTGAATAAAATTATTTTATTGCATTTGAAACACAGAAAAGAATAGGCACAAGTTATCAAACTTACGAGGCCCCTCTCCTGGTTACATAATATAAAATAATAATAATAGTAGTCCTGGCAACAACTGTTTTTCAACTTTAATGTGAAAATTCTAATAGAAAGGAAAACAAAGGTAAGTCCATTGTTTTCACTAAAACATGAAAAAGTAGCCTATGTTCAATTAAAAAAAAATAGTCTTGCTTCAAGCCTCATTTTAGTTGGTGATCCATCATATTTTATTGAAATTTTGATTTTTCAAGAGACGTCTGAATGTCTACCATTAAATTTGTTAAGGAAGGAAATGTATGGCATATTCAGGAGTTGAGCACTCCTGGTCGCTCGCTAGACATGTTTTTAAACCTAACATTAGATAAATGTTACGTGACAGAAAACTACGATAACCAGTCAAATATTTGGCGAGTGTTCGCCAGCCCTTATAAACACCATGTATTACGATAAAGTAAAGTTTGTTTTATTTAACGACGCCTCTAGAACACATTGATTTTTATCTTATCATCGGCTATTGGACGTCAATCATATGGTCATTCTGACATATTTATTTAAGAGGAAACCCGCTACCACCACATAGGCTACTCTTTCCGATAAGCAGCAAGGGGTCTTTTCTGTATTACAATAATCGCCGAGACGTCGCAAGTGCAATGGTCAATTACATTATGGATTTCTATTTTGTACATGAACTTTTTTTGTCAGTATATCATACAAAAATGCCATGTTATATATCAATAAATAGGAAACTGAAATAATTGTGACAAAATAGCATAAAACAGAAAAATTACTGAATCTGACCAAGACTGATTGGATTGAAACTTCGTCTTACAATTACCGTATTCTACCGTTTAAGCGCACTTAATTATACACACACCCTTGTCGCCATGCTTTTTTGCACATTAACCGGGCTTTCCTGCACATTAACTGGGCTTTCCTGCACATTAACTGGGCTTTCCCCCTTTACGGAAACGAGGTAACAGTGAAGTCATATGGATTGGGACCAGTCGAAACTGACGTCAGGAGGAAAGCAGAATGATATTTTATTTTTACATCAGCCTTGACGTGCACTTAAACGAACAACAAATATAGGAAATTTATTTTTTTACCACGCTGTGCATTTAAACGGTTGAATAAGGTAAACGTCCATGGCCTGTTACTGGGACTTCTTTTAACTTCAAAATGGAGGACGATACATTTTAAGCAAAATCTAATTTCCACCACCAAAGACAGAAATAGTCTATAATTATATACATTCAGACAGAACCGGATTTAGACCTTGGGAGGCCTGGGGCACTTAAGGTTATGGGGCCCCTCGAGATATAAAATGATATGACAAATAAACAAAATTAATTTTATAATTACATGTATTAGAGTTTACATTAATGGAAGTCTTTAGTCTGGGGCTCCTTTGGCAGGGAAGTCTGGGGCAATTGCCCCCCCTCCCCTTATAAATCTGGCACTGCATTCAGACCTATTATGAAGAAGAAAATAAAAATAAGCATCTTAATTTGAAAGCACAAGAAGCATGATAATAAAAATACATAAAATAACAATCAAACGTAATAAATAGAAACACGTCTTTGGCAATTATTTTCAAATTCACGGACAAGTCGTCAAGTAGTTATTGCATATGAACCAAGTTTTATTCATATATTAAAACAGCACTATAGTGTATATAATAATTTTAAAAAACCCACATGTACATGTATATATAAAAGCAGTGTATATAATTATAAAAGCACTACAATAGACAAATAAAAAAGTGTGCATATGCATTGTTAATATTGTTATGCTAACTATATATACTCCAGTGAGATCTAAATATAAAAACAAAGCTGAAACAAAATATAATATAAGCATATGACTCGATCTGTGTATGTAGCAATCATAAAGACATAAATAAATTAATACTGTAAATGGTAAAATAAACAACCAAACCTAGCCGAATTTAAACCCACATCGCACATCAAGCAATCCACCATCTTTAAGTTTAACTTCTTGGTTCGACAAAACCTACCCAAAATAATTGTGGTTAGCATTCATGTTCCGTTTCAAAGTGCTCCTCTAAAATGTTGTGTATAAGGGGGACGGGGGTGATTGTGTGGGTGGGAGGAATACTAACATTTGCGTACATATTTCGTATACAAGACTGACTATTCACCTTCGACTGAGAACAAGGGAAGTTGGGGTGCTTATGAAATCAAATAGATATCACACTATTCACCTACAACTGAGAACAAGGGAAGTTGGGGTGCTTATGAAATCAAATAGATTTCACACTATTCACCTACAACTGAGAACAAGGGAAGTTAGAGTGATTATCAAATCAAATAGATATCACACTATTCACCTACAACTGAGAACAAGGGAAGTTAGAGTGATTATCAAATGAAATAGATATCACT
>JAULBS010110815.1:0-15107 GCA_032355785.1 Symmetromphalus regularis | reverse complement strand
TATATGGGCTTTTATTTACGCAGATATAACTACTTTGGAAATATTGTATGTATAATTAGTTGTGTCCATGTGCCTCATATTCATTTATTTCGAGTGCCAGCTAGACTGGGGAAGGAGGCGGGGCGTCTTTTTTCATTGGAGACTACAAGTTACTACGTAAGATAGAAATTTCTTTCATAGCTTTCTTTCATGGGATAACTCATACGTCAGAATGAGAGAAAAACCAGTAGCGCAATAATCACTTTACATTTTTATCAGTGGGGTAGTCAGATTTGCGATAAAATGCATCTGAACACCTCTCTGCGATGAATAGAGCGACCACATGATCGTGTGCAAAGGTATTCGGGTTCGAAAGCTCCCCTGTCCACGTTATAAGACGATTTTTAAAAGTTATTATAATTAATCCGATATAAAAAAGATTTTTAAAAACCGCAAAAATTGCTTTAAATTATGTCAATATTTGAACATTTCCCATGATTCCTTTGCGTTATTTCGCGTCTGCGCTACTCAAACATCCGCTGTCACATTCTTGACACCCACACCCCCCCACCCCGCAGTAGCGGATGGATCCAGAGAGGGGTCCTGGGGTTCCGGGCCGCCTCTTTCACGTATTGATTAAAAAAAAATTACATTTCGCGAGTGGAAGAATGTGAATTTTTTTTTTCCACTGTCCTATTCACCCATCACATTTGGACCCCTCTCACAAATCCTGCATTCGGGCCTACCCCCATCCCACCCCCACATGTATTTCTGCACACGCTCCACGACCACAAAAACAATGCTTATTAAGTGAAATTATACTTTAGATAATGACTGAAGAAAATGCGTTTTTTCTTCACTAAAACGTTTAGTATTTAAAAACGAGCTGTAAGCAACTATCCCATGTGACATAAGTGAAATTAGCTGACACCCAAACTTATACGTGATTGTTAACACGTTTATTCATGTTGCAATTAATTAGAATATAATATTCAATATCATGGGTGCGTGCAGTATCGTGATGCTTATCGTATAAGGCAAAGAGTGCAAGTTGAATACCAGGCACCAAAATCACAAGATATCATTTCAGAAAATACGCATTTAAAGAACAAAATGATGATTCACATAACTGAATGATGTATAGTCATGACTAAACATCGCTAAGTGCCGCATAATGAACGATTACACTTTCATAATTGTTCCTATTAAAACGAGTTCAAATACTCGGTCATCCATTATGTTAATATGACTGTAAATAAATGCGTTTTAAGCATCTCGAACCGTTATTATCCAGACTAGTTGTCGATGTGTTGCATCCGTCTGGCGTTCGTCTACCAGGATTTTTCATCATGAAACATTTTGCCACGATAGTGTTAGGATGTGCGCTACTTTCAGTAAGTAAGTTGTCTTCTAAGACAGACACTCCATATACATGTACGTTTTTATATTAGTTTTTATCATGAAACCTGTTCATCAGTATGTAACCTTCTAAGATAGATAGTCCATATACTTTTTCATATCCATTTTATCATGAAACTTGTTTGTTAGTAAGTAAAGATATATTCTAAGATACATAATTAGATAATCTTTAAATATTTTCGTATTCATATTCATATGTATCATGAAACAGATTGTCACGTATGTTAAAGGAAGTTCACCAAATTACACAGTCAGACGATGTATAATACTGTACATGTATTTTAATTTCGGTATCTCCCATTCAGTACATCGGATATTGGATGTATCTATCAAAAAGGAATTCTATCCACATTTAAAACCGGTATTTTGTTGGTGAACATACATTGAAATTGATAAGTATAAAAGGCTATTTTAAAGGCATAGTCCCACGTAAATTAAGGGGCTAATTGTCTAAATAGTGATTACAAATGAAACTTACATGCATTTGTGATACTAGATCTCGCTTTCATATAACACAAGACGTTTTAACTGAACCATGGTAGAGGGAATTCCATGTCGAGTCGATCGATTTTTTTTCACATCTAAAATGTTCATATTTCAAGATCGGAAGTTCCCGATTGAACGGCCTTTTTTCAGGAAGAATTCGTACCAAGATAGAATTGGGGTAATACAGGTCACGTGACTTGAAATATATACGTCACACCTTCAACGGAAAAAAAAACTTTATTTTTTCTCGATTTATTTATGCATGACTATAATTCATTATTAGTTTTAAAACATTGATAATAAGCGACATGCGGTGGTTATGTAAGTAGTTGAAAGAAATACATGTATTTCTATTGACAAATCACATTTAAAATTAATTCTTTGTTTGGAAATTAATTACGTCAAGGGTCTGTGGGACTCTGCGTTTAAGAAAACTATAATTATTGCTCCTATACTACTAAAGAATATTTACTCATTTAAAAAACTTTTGTGTGTGTCGTCGTATGGCCGTCACATAGGCGGATCCAGGGTCAAGAAGATCACGGTGACCGGATCCTATCTCCCTATTCTGCCACCAATTTTAATTTTTCTCTTTAACATTTGGCAATAACTAATTTTGCATGCTAGCCCAACTCCTTCAATATTAAAAATCTTTACAGTATCTTTAGACTTACAAAATTCCTGAATCCACCTATGTATTCATGAATAGGTCTTTGTGCAGTTTTAAATGTTCATAACTTCTGTTTTATACGTGATAAAACCAATATGTAAAAGGGTAAGTGAAAGAATGTATTACATTTTAACATACAGGCACGGATACAGGTTTTAAGGAAAGGGTGTATAGTTGAATTTATTTGTTTTCTATTTTAAGGCATTTTCCAGCGAGTATACAAGCAATACTAACTATTTAAATTATTTTGAGAACCACGGGGAACTTAAATTCTTACGCACGAAGCGAAAAATCGTTTCTTAGAAAAACAAGAGGGGTAAGCCCCTAAACCCTCCCTGTATCCGCTACTGACATAGATTTGCTCTTGAGACTGTTAATCTTCAACACGTCTACCGTCATTACGTTTACAAACCGTGATGCTATTCTCAAGTACTACAAATACATTTTACAATTGATTTTCAATAATACCAAAAATCACATTAGTTATCCTTGTCCCTAATAATAATAAAAAACTTTATTGCTAAACTACGATAAAATAAATGAATCACACTTCTCATTATTCTTTGCAAATAAATGTTATGATGCATAGAATTGAAGTTATGAACATTTTAAACTGCAGATTCTGATGACTTTATAATGACTCTGTGTATTCCTTGCGTAGTAAACTGTTGTTTGAGATATAATTTTGTATAAAAGTATTTCTCGTATTCGTATTTCACGCGAGATTTTGAGAGAACAGGTCAAGTCAACCGCAATCAAGTGAGTGTGTAACACAAATTATTTCCCCACATATTTAATAATCATATGTCAGCTAGTATCAGCCAATTACATTCTTCAGTAGAGAGTCAGTATTTCTAATGGCGTCTGGTTATCCTTAAAGATTCTTTTCATATTGTATATCTGGAGTTGCTTTGACATTCTAATGTATTTCGTCTTTACGATCACAGAAAAATGAAACCTTTTATAACTACATTTTGTGCTCACTATATATAACTATATATTATTAATTTCTTTCCAGATAAACATAGCCAAGGAAGACGGTGAGCTCTTACATTTGTTTACTTTGTGTAATTTAAATATAATAAATAAAATTGTAAGTACATAAATACTTGTTAAATTTAATGTAACTTAATACTACTACTTCCACTACAACGTTATCACTCTCTAGTATAACTGCAACTACGATCATTGTCACTACTACTACTACAACAACTACTACTAACTACTATTACTACTTCTACTACAGCGTTATTACTATTACCAGTATAACTGCAATTACGATTACCATCACTACTACTACAACAACTACTACTACTATAATTATTACTGCTACTACTACAACTTTATTATTCTCACCAGTATAACAGCATCTACGATTATCATCACTACTACTACAACTACTGCTGTTAATACTACTACTACTACCACTACTACAACTACAACAACAACTACTGTTCAGCCCCGTGCAAACGTGGTAATAGGCCCAGGTCCGATGCAGGGCCGTAGGAACTACTTTGGGAGTGGGCACTGACAGACATCTTTGGAAGTGGAGGGGAAGCACTATAACATATTTTGGTTACAATGGCAAATATTAATATGTTAAAAAAGAAAGAAAGGCCCAGAAGTTGGGGTACGTGCATCCCCGCCCCACCCCGGTTTCTACGGGCCTGCCGATGGGAAATGTAGGTTCCCATTTCAAACTACTCAGGCCCCATCAAAATCATAGGTCTATGCCAATTGGCCCATCTGACCACAACGCCCTCAGTGCTGGCCTGCTGCTACTACTACTACTGCTACTACTACTATAATACTATTACATGTACTACTGCTGCATCTCCTACTTCTCCTACTAATAGTACTTTGTGTGTTTTGTTTATCTAGCTGGCTGTGGTGGAAAACCGGCGGACGTTGCGTTCTTGCTAGATTCGTCTGCTTCTATCGAACTTTCTGACTTTCGCAAACAGGTCAAGTTTACTCAGGATGTTGTCAGATTGTTTGACATTGGTTCTGACCGTACACGAGTCGCCATCGTTTTGTTCAGCGACAGTGTTCACCCGATTATCGATCTCTCTGACTACAACGATAAGAGAGAGCTCATATCGGCTATCGGAAAACTCCAGTACATCGGTGGTGGCACCAACACTGGAGAAGCGTTAAATTATGTCGTGGACAAGGTCTTTAATAAAGATGAACGTCAAGGTGTCCCCAAAATCACCATCGTCCTCACTGATGGTCAGTCCCATGACAAAGCCACAACCATCCAGGAAGCGAGCAGGGCGCATGCGGCGGGAATATCTATATTTGTCATAGGTATTGGTTCGAACACTGACGAATCGGAACTAAGCGCTATCGCTAGCGACCCTGACGGTGACTTCCTGCTTCAGATTGAGAGTTATTCCGCTTTGGAACGCTTCAAGGAGGTCCTGGCTATTAAGACATGTGAAGGTAGGACCAGGTGTCATATTTATTTATCAGTTAGCTCTAACACGTAGAAGACGACCCGCATCATGTGCGTAACAGAGGACCAGTACAAAAAGTAGTCTGGCATGAGTCCATAAGATTTTAACTTCCGGTATGTTAAGTTTGCACCCACAATAGTTTTTTTCTGTACAAAAATTTAAGTTTTCTTGCTATTATTAAGATTGTTGATTTTCATTTATGTGCATTACTGAAAATAGACATGTCAATTATGGTGACTCTAATTTGCATATTTAAAAAAAATCTAATGGCCAAAGAATGTTAACGATATAAAGAAAACGAAAAGAAAAACGACCATGCTATTTGATACTGGGGACGTATTATGTAAGGAACCACAAGTCTTACACCATTACTGCTTAACTTACTATCAAGATATCGAAGAATGGAAATTTATTTTTTATTTGAAAACTTTTAAAATTTTATAAATTAAATGTTTAGAAATTATTTCATTTTGTGGTTTGAAAATGGCCAGAATGTTAAATGCCATGAAAATGCTCACAGTACTGTGTAAATCAGATTTCTTATTTAAATAGAGAGAGCTATTTACTATCTCAAATGTTATTTATTCTGTATATTCTTTATACACTAAATACACTACATGCACTATTTGGTAATAAGCACTTTACTACTAACTTCATGCTTTGTTTTCAGTTGAATATGTTGAACCGCAACAGACGTTGATGGATTCCTCGGGTAAGAATTTAATATATATACAGACGGAATCTGTATTATGTATCTTTTTTAATCGTTGGTCTATTCATTAATACTACATGTATATTGCTACTACATGTATATGTTTGATGTACGTATTTTCATACTTATAACCAATTATGTTTCATGTACGCTGTCTTTATTGACCCCAGATCAATTGCAAATGCCAAGGTTGGGGAGCCTTGGATTATCGCTGTACAGAGTATGATAAATGATATGTGGTATGTACAATACAATCAATTGTTTGGAGATAAACTATTTAAATAATTAAATAAATAAAACAAATTAATAGTACAGAGAAAGTGTAAAGTAGTCGTGGTGGTGTTTTGTTCGTTTTTTTTGTAGTGTTTTTGATTTGGGTTTTTTACTTATTGTAATAATATTAGTACTAACAAATTATATTAAACAACCAAAAAATATATATTATATTACATTTGTTTATATTTAAAATGATTTTCTAAAAAAAAAAAAAAAAATTGTTTTGTTTTTTTAAATTATACCTTTTCATTTTTAAATTATTATTATAATAGTTTGCATGTTGATGGTTTTTTACATATGTTTGTGAATTTCTCTATACGTCTATATATAAATTAACATACAAGCACACACACACAGGTTTAATTAAATGAAATTAATCCTGGTATATCATCTCTAGTAAGAATTTGTTTTTCATTTGTAGTAAGAGATTTGATGAGACGACAGTTGCGCTGAAGAAAACATCAAAAGCACTCGTGGAAGAAAAGAAGAAAACTGACCTACTTTTATACCAGATGTTACCGCCAAAAGTAGCAAATCAGTTGAAGAACGGCAAACAAGTGGAGGCCGGTCAGTGCGCTACTTTCATATTTACATAGAATTACTAGTCAAATATATTTATTAGTCTTGTTTTGTCTCTCATGAATCTTACATAGAATTACTAGTCAAATATATTTATTAGTCTTGTTTTGTCTCTCATGAATCTTACATAGAATTAGTAGTCAAATATATTTATTAGTCTTGTTTTCTCTCTCATGAATCATTCAACGCAGTGATGACAAGTAATCTTACAACGTTTGGGCTTTCCTTTTATGTGTATCCACATTTCTGTACCAAAGAGTAAATGTTATTTCTGTAAAAGCATGGCCATCATAGTATCATTGACTATTCGATTTCCGTATCTCATTTGGAGGCACTACCGCTTTACAGACTTTCAACCCCTGGGTACTTGAACCTTGAATGGGTTACGTTATGTGCAGATGTTTGGATAAGACAGAACAAATATGGATATGTTACAACCAACCACCCATAGGCATACCACCACCACTACTACCTCAACCCTACACCCCTCTCCAACACTTCTTAAAATACACTTGTACTCTCTCAGAAATTATTCTTCTTTGTTTGGGTGGTACATTGAAGAAAATCCTCAACCCATTTTAAAAATATATAAATAATGGCTTCTCTGCTTCTGTTATTTTTATGGTTGGTTTACTTTCAGAGAAGTTTGATGCTGTAACAGTTTTATTCAGTGATATTGTTACATTCACAAACATTGCTGCTGCTTGTTCTCCTTTACAAATTGTCAACATGCTCAACAAACTGTACCAGAAATTTGACGAGAAATCCAACAAACACGATGTATATAAGGTTTGTTTTTCGGGTTTAAAAAAATAATGATAACAATTAAACTATTAGTTGACTTGAGTTTACAACTTAGATGCATGACGTTTTCTGTGAAAGTCACCTCATCCCGACACAAAAGATGTTTGATCAATGGGACAACATAATTGATTAATACAGCATCGCGCTGTAGGGTCGATATGCTATGTATGTTAACACTTTCACTACAGAGAGCTATATATATATATCATGTATGTTCCAATGACCTGCTTAAAGAAAATCATAATGTTGTCCCTACCTCTTTAGAATAGATATATTAACTGATTGCGAACACGTGAATTTATTACAGTTAAGATACTGATACTTGAATATGTTGATAAACTCTTTTGAAAGTTGTACCCAATGTATATTGTTTCTGGCTTTATAGTGTTTAATTAATTTACCAGTGATTTATGATAACGGTTTTGTTAAACTATCCCACAAAGTATATGTTTAAATATGGATTCTTTCCTGAATGGTTCTGTGAGCTTACTTGTTTTGAAATCTTCTGATCGTGCTTAGTATAACGTAGTAACTGCTCATCCTTCTGTGAAATCTTATTCACTCTAGATAGGAAATTACGAAACATCAATATTAGAGATTTGACTAATAAGTATTCTGAGTGATTGCTTTCCTGTGACAACAACATCTACGTGTAGCCATCGTGATGTTTTTTATGAGAAAATGATTTATCGATATAGTGTTTCATTTTATTTATTACATCGCTATGGAGGATATAGCTATGAACTAAATATAGGTAAACTCAGTGATTTATCTGTTTAAATTTTGAGAGGTCATAACCTCTGATTAAGTGATCGACGGAACTATTTTACCCCATTTATAAATTGTATATTTGAGACCAAATTCTTTCTGTTTGATTTGTTTGTTTTTAAATTATTACAGTAGATATCCAGACTAATACAGCTGATTTGATACTAGTAACTGTCGTTAAAACAAATATAAAAATTTGAACGTTGCTTGTGCAGTTTGTCAAGAAGTAACGTCAGTACAAATTAGATTACTACATAATCATGGTAAATATGAATGATGACGAAACAACAAAAATAACAACAATAATTGCTATGTCACTGTTCTTTGAAGATTATGTTTATTAATGGTATTTCATTTTATTTTATTTTAAAAACCCATATTATTCGTTTATTAAATTTGTTCTATATTTGACGAATATATAACTTTTTTCTTGCTTTTGTTTTCATCTTCTTCTTTTCGTAAGGTGATATATATATATATATATTTTAGAACTGTACAACGTTACGGAGTTATATTTACTTGTAATTAGAAAGGAGTGCTTGGGTGTAAGCACATTTTCAAAGCTTGTGGTTTTCAAAGGAAAGTAATTACTGTGCATATCGACTCTACAGCGCGATTCTGTATTAATCAATTATGCTGTACCGTTGATCAATCATCTTTTGTGTCGGGATGAGGTGACTTTCATTGAAGATGTCATGCATCTAAGTTGTAAACTCAAGTCAATTAAAGAATCATTATATCATACTATAGCTGATGTGTAGTGTGTGTTATTGCCATGCATAGCGGAATGTTCGTTCCAGTGACGGAGCAATGACAATTTTTTTGTCTTAATATCCTTTAACAGAGATAATATGTAGGATTCGATGGTTGTTCCGTCAGTTTTAAACTAAATCTAAACAACAAAATTGTATACATTTAAAATCCGTACAAACCAGACAAATAAGATACAAGTGTTTATTTAATGAGGTGTCCCCCACATCGCCCTCCAGGATTGACCCCATTATAGACCCCCCCCTTTCTACTTCGGTATATTTGTCCTAAGACCACATAGCTAAGTGTTACATTAATATCATAAAGAGAAATACTGATAAAGATTATTATTTAGTCATATTAATTTCAATTTTTCGAAGCATAAAGTGGGGAGGGGGAATAATTATATATGCATCCCCCTGTCCAAATGATAGGGGAAGTGTCCTCCTCGGGATTAACGTCCATGGCTACACGACATACATCACACAAGTACCCATCATTCATTATTAAACCAGGAATGACACCAACTCTTCTCGAAAGCAAAACGTATCTTCATCACCAGTCATGATGGCAGTCTTTGACTAAGTCAGCTGCTTTCATGGATGTGATGCAAAATGCATTTACGATTTGAAAATAGATTTGTGCATCAGACACCGGTTTAATGTTTTAACCCTGGAGCAGATCTTGAGATGAGGCCATTTTTAAACACTTTTTTTCTCTAATCTTCGTTGTTTACGAGGTTTTTCGTCGGTGAAAATCCGGTTTCTTGCAGTCTCTGACTCTTCCTCAGTGAATATTGATAATTATACATGTTTCAAGATATCTCGTGACGAGATTTGGATATGAAACTATTCACACTCCCTTAAGACATTCGAGAATGCGTCTTGGTCACGTCGGTTAGGAATAGCCATGGTGTAAGATATAAATGATGAGATAACTTCTGATTTAGAATGAAATATCTGTGTCTAAAGCCGCCAAATAGCATTTACAGTAAAACGTTCTTGTCGTTTTCACCTCTAACCTTTTCTTTTATTGTTTTCGCTAAACATTTCTCTAGATTATGTTGTTTTAATATTAGAGATACAATCAAAATATTTAGAACAAAGTACTCCAACTAACAGTAGCTTGTTTAGGAACCCTTATATGCTCAGTTAATGGAGAGAGATCAACTCTTGAGAGTCATAGTTCGAATTCACTCTGTGGAGGTTTAGATTGTTGTGTTTACATTTATTGAATGAACTATATGGAGTTAAATTAAAATGTCGTTTACTGGAAATGAAATTATTAAACACTTCCATGTTATTCTCTTACACCAGTGTTGCTATGGCAATCAAGGAGAAAATGAGTGCGTCCATATAAGCCTCAGTGCCGGCATATTCGTTTAAATATTGAGCGGTGCCATTGTAAGGGAGCTTACAACGTAATAAACGAAAATATTGTCACTGAAAAATGCGCCGCAGATTATCAAGAGCAATCAGAACTTACTGTTTTCTTCTTAATATCCCTTGAGAGAAGAGAGATAGCATTTACTGAAGAAGAATTAGAAGACGCAGTAGAATATGCTATTACCATTAAATGGTGTCTAGACATTGACAACAACAAAAAACGGAAAACCTCTTTCCATCCACATACTACTTGCATAACAATAAACATTTATATCACTGACAAAACAGTTGGGCTCTGATATGGGTGGATGACTTATTAAAAATATGTACTCTTGTCGTTTTCGCATTTGTCAAAAGTATATAACCAACGTTTTTTTTCATTTTATTCAAATAATAATTTTAGATGGATTTTGAAATTTCTTTAAAGTTTTTATTTTAATTTTATTGTTAAAAATATATTTATATACATTGTATTTACGTTTGTATTTTGGTATTTGCTTGTTTAAAACTATCTTTATGTGATATTGTTTTCATTCATGTTTTTTATGTTTCTATTTGTTTTATTAGAGTTTATGCGTTGCTATGTATTGTAGGTGGAAACTATTGGCGACGCCTACATGGTGGTTGGTGGAGTGCCAGATAATACTGTGTACCACGCCCAGCAGGTAGCCAGTTTTGCTATTGACATGGTCAATGAAGCGTCCACAGTGGAGTCTCCCGCTACAGGAAAGCCACTCCAGGTAGAGGAAGCGTGCACCATTTACAATCAAATCAATGCCGTACACGTCATGCTGATTATATATATTGACTGAATGGTTTCAATCGCTAAAGAATTTTGCAAGTTTTGCAACTTGTCTAACTTAAAGCAACGTATTGTGTACATATAATGACTTATGTATCACATAAGTTTATATTTTAGAGTTACACCCTTCAAATACCTTTCTGAAATTTTCTTAAAGTATTTTGTATTGATTGAGAATCTATTGTGTGTAGCGAAATTATACAAAGCCAGTATTCCACAGAATTATTCCTTGCGGAGTATTCGACAGAATTATTCCTAGCTGAGTATTCCACAGCCTTATTTCTAGCCGAGTATTCCACAGACTTATTCCTCGCCAATATTCCACAGACTTATTCCTAGCTGAGTATTGCACAGATTTATTCCTCGCCAATATTCCACAGACTTATTCCTAGCTGAGTATTCCACAGACTTATTTCTAGCCAAGTATTCCACAGACTTATTCCTCGCCAATATTCCACAGACTTATTCCTAGCTGAGTATTGCACAGACCTATTCCTCGCCAATATTCCTCAGGTTTAGCCTATTAGAAACTCTCGCCAATGGTTGTCTCAATGTCCGCGTTCTGATGAAGTCACAATAACTACATGCTCAGTATACTGAAGAAAATACCTCAAGCTCTGCTTAAAAAAATATTAACCTTTTATTCTTGGCCTAATTTTGTACTGATAAAGCATAATGAATTTAATTTTAATCATTATAAACAATATGTTGCATGGGTTGTAAATAGTGTCCGGATAACAAAAATCGTAAAGGTACAGCTTTGAAGGGGTTAACTCATTTTCTTTCATATTGCAATGTCTATACTACTGATATTGATAGCCAGTAACGTTTATCCACCGATTGGACACAATATATCATAAACATTTATACATAATGTCTGGTCAGTTGTCGAGAATCAAAACGGTAATTATTAGAGGCCTGGGCTTGAAGTTATACCATATCTAAAAAAAGGTTTGATTGTGAAAATATCTACAGCAACTGAAGCATGGTAGACGATCAGATGAAACTGTCATTAAAGATTAACAATAAAATCACACTATGTAGTCTTCTAGTACTGAGATCATTAATTAAGGTAATTTGTGTATGATCAGAAAATAACCATTACTCCTCATTACACCGATCATTGAAGCGATGTGACAACTTATATATTATTTATATATATATATATATTATTTACTGCGTATTTTCACCAGTTCACCCTAACAGAAATGGCGAACGGTAACCATGGTAGATTTTATTGTAACCCTTATACTTCATTCACTAGAGACATCATCAGTCGATAGTTTCCAACAGGAGTCCTAATACAGTGTTTTCCATGGGGTGAGCACCGTCTGTCCTGTGTTTTCATATAGGACAACGTACTGTCAAGAAAGGGAAGGTTTTTTTTTAACTTCCTAGCGTATTGCTTAACTATGATTATTTCAACTATTAAACATATAAAATTCCATCTGCTGGTACTTAAGCTACCTTTTCCAGTGGTAGTAAGGCGCATTTTCTGTCCATCTCACATACAGAACAATAGAAACCATAGCCTTCGAACCATGAATAACTGGTTGAAAGTAGATATAGCCAAATGTGTCTACTGAGGGCGTCGACCAGATGACCTACCTCACATCAATCCCGATCTCTGTCAAAAAAAATATATATATATATATCCAGAGCTCCTGTCTCAAGAAAGAGTTCAAGAGATATGATGCCATAGCAATGCTATTCTGTCCTGTTATACCAGTGATCTCAATGCCGCGTTCAGGATGACATTTCTATTTTAGGCTAGTTCTTACGCTTCATGTTAAAGCTAATGAGAATGTTTAGTAACAGTGAAATTACTACGTATACGTTCATTTAGTGTTCACCAAAACAAACCCATACTATATTCAGTTGTACCGGTGGCATGACTACAGCTCTTAGTATTGAAAAAGAAAAATATGTATATTGGTCAAAATAAGGTATGACATCAGCCATTATTTTAGTCCATGTTGAGTTAAATTACAGGACAACTTTAAAATCTTTCAGAAGACCAAGAATAATATTTTAAATTCTGAGATCTTTATTTATATGTGGTAATTCTTTTTGTAATTCAGATTCGAGTTGGAATACACAGTGGTCCTGTGGTGGCGGGGGTGGTGGGGATGAAGATGCCCAGGTACTGTCTGTTTGGGGACACAGTGAACACTGCTTCACGTATGGAGAGTACCGGCGTCCCGGGGCGGATACACGTCAGTGCAGCTACCGTGGAGTAAGAACAGCTTAAAGTCACTGCTAATTTCACTTAGCTTTAGATATGCTCTCCTTTGTAGGAAATTGTCAAAGTTCTAGCGTTGATAAATTGTAAAATTTTAATATCTACTATTCATTTTTTTCAGAATACTGATTCCAGTCTTTGTTATAGAGGTGTTTGTTATCAAGAAGTAAATTCAAAGAAACATATATTGAACTGTGCACGAGGACCAGTATTTATCTTTAAGTGATAATAGGAAGCTATCATTGTTCTCAAGTTACATTGATACACTACAACTTTACCATCTAGTTCTGGATCTTGTTCCATCAAAGGGTGGCCGATGTAACTTTCTCAAACAAGAGGGTCTTTTTTACGTGTGTCCTAAATCTTAATCGTTAGAGATTCAGTGTCGATTTACAGTTGAACTTATGATTAAATCTGTTGAAACTAGAGTTTGAAGTGTATTGTACCGACAACGAAAGTCGGACCTTAAGTCAGTCACACTGATAATTAATAATCATACTTCATTCTATACTGGTGCGTAGTGTGTTATCTTGCGATGGCTTCTGAATAACTATTATACAAACATTTGAGAATAGGATATTATCGTATGACGTCATAATTGAAAAATGTTTTCACTAAACACATAAGTGCACTATTTGGATACATGAGGATAAGCACTTAAAATGTTTTGAGTTACATTTGCACATTGGTACACTGTCTTTTAGGTTAACCACTAAAATATTTAGCTATGGCCCTCCAAAAATACCAACTTTAACAACTTGATTTGTATTTACAGTTATCTAAAGACCTCTCCGTTTCAACTGAAACGACGTGGAGATATACAAGTGAAGGGAAAGGGAACAATGAGGACATATTTCATTGTGGCAGAGAAGGACACGCACCTTAACGAACCAGACGACGAATACCGGGACCTTCAGGTCCTCACAGATCCTCGAGGAGAGGAAACGTCACGTTCAGAATCGTATGCTTTGAACAAGTCGAAATTTCCAACTCCAAAAAGCAGATCTTGTACACTTTTGTGAATACGTTATATTGAAAGTTTTGTAAAGACATATTTCAGTCATTAATGGACTACAGACTGCACCTGGCAAAGATAAAAACTACATTCGATTTCTCAAGTATTACAGTTATATAAATGAAATCCGAGTGTTAAAACTGTTATGTTAAACAGTGTCTCTGCACAACACAGATTGACTGATTATTTGTTTAACGACTCTCCAGTACAAGAACATATATTTCACAAGAAAGTCTACGTTTATATGGACAAGTGATGATCTGGATAAATGTTGTCAAATGTGTGATAATACCAGATGTTTCGTGGTGATGTGTAAAACAGCAAAATTATCATGGAAATGATGCAGTATTACAAAATACTGGGGATTAATAAACACCATCCATATATGTACCTTACTCAGCACAAAGTAATATATATACTGGTGACTAACACTGGCACATTTCGTGTTAATCACTTTTCTATATGATGTCCTTTTCTATATGGAGAAAAACAACTCTTTATTTACAATAAAGAAATTGTTTATTGTCGGTTAATACGTGTATTTTGGCAATTGGCTATGGAAATTATGGACAAACACATTGGTATCATTTTACATAAATATAGGGAATGGCTTTACTTCATTTGCAAGTGACATGATTTGTGCGTGAGTTTGTGTGTGTGTGTGTATGTGTGTGTGTGTGTGTGTGCGTGTTTTGTGTGTGTGTGTGTGTGTGTGTATGTGTGTGTGTGTGTGTGTGTGTGTGAGTTTGTGTGTGTGCGTG
>JAULBS010110804.1:0-15107 GCA_032355785.1 Symmetromphalus regularis | reverse complement strand
TTTTTAAGTATGATATCACCAAAAATGTTTTCGTATAGATGGTGCAGTAAGCAGCCCAAGTTTTTATGAGCTATGTTTGTCAGGGGTCCAAACGGACTCGGAATGACCCCTGACATTGTGAGGATGGTCTACACCAGACTGGGATTTGACTAACGATGAGCTGCTTAATTGAATTTGCGCCACCGGAGTGGAACATCAAAACACCTGCGGCAGCGTTTTTCATTGGAAAATTAAGTGCACAGAGGACAAACAACTGCCTTTCAAACCTTTTGGAACGTGTACATGATACGCACAAATATTTCACGTCTTAACTTTTTGGATTATATATGATTGCTACGGTAACAAAATACTTAAATGAAAAGTGCAACAAACAAAAAACGGCTAAAAATGCATAAAAATAGTTTTTGTCCTCATAAAAATTTCATATTCAGTATATCTTCTTGAAATTTTATATAAAAATTTGACCTTTCGTTTAACTTCCAAACTGTTTTCCTTTTTGTTCAACAATCCTTAAAGGAAAATTTATTGTTAAAAACTATGGTGCCAATCAGACGTGATGCAAAGTATTGTTGAACAATGATCGTCAGTTGCCGTGTAATCAGAATGCAGTCTAGTTCGGCAGATATGTGAATGAATTGTGACTTTCATGAAACAAGCACGAGCTTTGGTACACAGAGCATGCCCTAAGGAAAATATTTAGCTATAGGGCCATTGCAGATTTGTTCCATTGCCATAATGGCAGCCATTTTACAAAATGGCCGCCACCTGTTCTTATTTTACCAATAGCTCAGGTTCTAGACCACCTAGGACCTTGATTTCGGTGGCTAATCGTACATTTTCAAGGATTAGGAATGTGGTGGTAATATTTACAACATGCTAGCAAATACCTAACTACATATATATATGCATTCAGGGAACTAAATAATAGCAAATCCATCACATATTAGCAGAGTTATATGTATTTTCCAGAATTACAAAATCAGCTCATGAATTGTGTGCAGACCTCATATGTTTATATGTATAAATCTATTTTGTTGCATATGTATCGTACAGAACATCAGAATGTACATAGTGACAAAAGAAATCCAGTGGAGCTGGCCAGAGATTCACAGCGAAAATCACTTTATTGTCATGTTTGGTGTGCTTCACATCGAGATAGCAGCACTCAAGACACTTGGTCTCCTAGATGGGAGTGGGTGGACATGAGCACTTGTACAAGTGAATTGCTATGCCTGGGATAGCAGATTCCCTTTTGAGAGCCTCCCATATGACACATACGATGCGCTCACCTATTCAAGGCCAGCAGCTTATATCTTCTCTTGCAGAAGGCACATACTGAGTACAGCAATAACTGGATGAGGGAGACAATCTGATGTCCCTGAAAGACTGGTGCACTGAAAGAGCTGTCATTTCCCGTTTTATTTCTGGTTCATCATACTTGAGCTGAAGATAAAGGGAATGGTCTACGTGCAACCAATAAGAGAGGATGACTTCCTATGCTATTTAGATGCCTGACCAAGATTGTGCCTTGGGACACAGCCAGTATGCCAGATGGATACCAGTCCACTTACATGACATAATTACACTGAAATATACTTAACTTCTACTGCCATCCATCAGGCTCACAAGCAGAACAATGACTCTGCCTAAGGTGATGGTGGTGCTGTGGGACTGACGGCTCTGCGATGCTCGATGATGTCTGGTCCCGAAATGGCACATGTGATTGGAGAGGTTGAGGTCTCCACCGAGAAGAGAAAGGACACTGACATCTGGCACCATGAGCAGACCAAACATGCACAGATGACATTTGTACTAGATGTTAAAGCATTAACAGGTGCAAATAGAAGACAAGGGCAATCCATCCTGTGAAAACAGTTATGTAGATCTTCTCATACTGGATACCAAAGACCTTGCAGTCATTGACACAATGAACCAGTCCAGGTTAAGAAACTTGGACAAGACCAGTATAACAATTATGTCAGCAAGTGCCTGGTCAACCTCACAAATCCCATCAACGATCCCATCAAAAAGAACAACATTCTTCTATTCAGCCGACCATCCAGTCTGAGAGGTTCAGGTCTCAACAACATGAAGAATGACTGTTCCTTATTCTCCAAGCTGTATATTGCATAGAAGATATGTGATGGAAATCTGGATGAGTTCTTTGAGCATGAAAACCAAGCATATCCACCAGCATTGTCACAAATAGGGAAGATGAGAACTGGTACCAAGCCACACTTGGTGGGCTGTTTGGAATGCCAGGTTCCTTCACGAAATAATGCATTCAACACCACAGTACAGGTCATCATCTTTGATGGGGCTGCTTTCGTGAACATGCTACAACTTGGTGCTGCTAAGACATTTTCCAATCACTCGCAGGAACCAGGCCCTCCAAACAGCCCACCAAGTCTGACTTCGTACCAATTATCAGCTTGCTCATTTGCGACAATGCTTGTAGACATGCTTGGTTTTCATGCTCAAAGAACTCATCCAGATTTCCATCACATTTCTGCATTAACAGTCAGTTATCTTATGTATGCCCTGTATCACAAAATAGAAACTTAGATGGCACTGAAATATGGCCTACAAATAAACTTTGTAATACATTTAAAGTTAAATTATAGATTTAGGAGATCAAGAAATCCATTTCTGACATGTATTTACATCTAAGATGTAGCAGTTTGTAAAATGGCTCCCATTATGGCCATGGGATCAATCTGCAATGGCCTTATAACTAAAAGTCTTTCTTAGGACATGCTCTAATGGTGTGCCAAAGCTCATGCTTGTATCATCGAAGTCCCAATTCACTCAAATATTGCACATATCTGGCAGGCTAGTCAAAAGTATCGTTGAACAATAATCAATTGCTGTGTAATCAGAACACAGTCACAAGATCAAATACAAAATGTAATGTTTACTCTAATTGTGGTTGGCCATTCCATCAGTTTGGATGATTTTGGTCGATTGGGTGGTAGCCTTCAATTTCCAGGTGGATAACCACTAGTCAACACTGATGAATTCACTGGATTAACTCTTTTGTGTTGGAAGGACAAAATCAAAAATGGTCAAAAAATGGAGGTAAGGAGCACAAAACGTCCTCTAGAACCATTGTTGTAGAAGATTGGTGTGCTCTTTATAATGGTATGTGTTATATGCAAATGAGTTCAATAATTAGATCACCAGAGGTCAAAAGGTCACCAATCTGAGCTGTATTTTGGTTGAGAAGATTGAGGCTTAAAACCATTTTTTACATGTTAATTGAGATGTTGTGTTGTTCAGGTGAGGTTTCTGCTGAGAACAATTGGATAATTCACATGCAGGCTGGAGGTTGGTGCACAACACTGAAGGACTGCTATCACAGGTAATAGTTTCTTCTGTTATCAGTAGCAGTTCGGGGGTGGGGGGGAGGTGTTCAAGGGATCAAGATACCACCTTTTCTCTAAATGTTTTCTTTTTCTTACCTTTTAAAGAGTGGAAGGATGTAAAAATTAACCATTTTTTCACTATTTCTATTCACTCATAAATTTAGGATCCCCCCCCATCCCCATTCAGAAATCCTACATCGCACCTGGTTATAATAATTTATATATATATATATTATAATAATGTTCACAGATCATCCTTGAAGTGTTCAACAATGCATGGGACAGTGAAAATTAGATTTATGGAAATGATTTGATAAGAAATGTACATACATTAACATAAGTTGATTAATCTGAATATTAAGTGATCTAGTGCATGTTAACTTTAGCAGGGTTGTGTAAATTTTATGCCTGAAAGCCCATGGCTAAATTATTTTGTTCTGGTTTACTGCTTTATCATATGCAAGTTGTCTAATTTGTAACAAAAAAAAAGTAATATATATATATAATCTTCATTAAATAATAAAGAGGTTGGACTGATTTAAAAAAAAATTCTAAGCCTGGATATGTTTGATAATGTTTTAAGTCAACCATGATTTAAGTGTAGATATTAGCTATCATAATCAGTGCCTTGTTATCCATAAGGCTGACTAGGCTGAGGCCTAGGGACCACGCAGGTACTAGGGGCCTGTCAATTTTTTTACTGAGGCACTGTTACCAGATAGGGACCCGAAGTACCTCAAAGCCTAGGGGCCTGGCCATCTGACCAAAATGTTTGAACATGCTGACCCATTGGGCTACTATTAAAATTCAAAATTCGTCTAACTCCAAATATTATAAAATTATTGAAATTGCTATTGAAATGCCATAACCAAATTAGTCTGAAATGGTTCCGTATGAACCCCAATTGCCAATATTTATTAAGCCAGATAAAAAAAAATTACTTGTTTAGTGTCCACGCCTGACCTGAGAAATGCCCCCAACCCCCCAATATTTGATATTTTTCATAAAACCTTTCAAATAAAGTATTAAAACTCTCAAAACAACATTTTCCCACCAATACTATTATACTGATTGCGTAATCACCAAGGAACTTCATCCTGACAACAGTGATATATCCTCTAGGACTAGAGTCATTGGTCAGTCAGGTTCCACCTGAGATGGAACAAAGTACAATAAAAACAAGTTCTGTTTTGTTTACATATTTTTAATATGTTGTCACGTTAAGCTTTCATTTGAAGAAAGATTTTATGGCAGTTTTAAGGTTTTCTAGTTAGAAAGTGTATGGTCTTCTCTATCATCCTATCATGCCTTCTGACCATGAATACCATGGTTAGTTTTCTTCTTCCTGTACACTGCCATTCTACATACAAAATAAAAAATAAAATTAAAAACCTGTCCCCCTACCTAAAAAATTGAAATGGGTGAACACTAAACAAGTATTTTTTTTATGTGGTCTTATCAGAAATGGTTGTTAGTTTTACTTTGAAATTGTATTAATTTCAAGTTTTGCATGGGTTATTTCAATTTTAGAAGCTTCACAAGTCTTGGCTCAAGTTTGGCATGTGACACATCGGCCTCTCTGAAGGGTGTGCTCTCTAGCAACAAGGGAACTAACCCTGATTTCTACACATGGAATGTCGCCCAATTCGTCTACTGTGATGGCGGTTCATTTGCTGGTAATGTAGCTTGGGAATTTGTTTCCAATAATTCAGGGTTTCTGCCAGAAAATAATTTGAGGGTACACGGAAAGGGGGGAGGGGTCTGGAAGGACTCGCCCAGAACATTTATTTTTATTTTAGCTTCAAGGAAATGAATTCTAGACAAATTATTGATGCTGGCTTTATTGTCTCTGGCTCCTTGAAGAAACATTAAAAAAAATTATCCCAACAATTTGAGGGTACAGAGTCATACCCTCAAAAAATTTAAGGGTACAGAATTTTACCTATTTTAACCTCAGGTGGAAACCCTGTAATTTGTTTAATTATTTTTATTTTTAAAAAACCTGATGCTACCATGGTTACTAGCTATTGTAAAATACTTTTGCCTCTTACTGATATTTTTACCATTAAATTTTTATATTACATATCTATTTTTTGCTGACAGGTTATTTTGTGTCAAACAGTATTTGCAGTTCTTTAGAAGAAAGCCACTACCACCACATAGGCTGCTCTTTTATTTGTGCTTTGCCACATACATGATGGCACATACCATGGCCTTTGTTACATAAGTCGTGGATTACTGACTGGAACAAGAAATAGTCTAATGGGTTTTTTCTCAGAATACTTATATTAATTTTTTTTTTGGCACATTCTGGTCATAAAGCCTTTTAATTATAAATTTCAAAATTATTATTGCACAAAACAGCAAGTATTTTAAAACTAGAATTTGTTACTTTTAATAAAAAAAATAGTTCTTATAATAATATAAATTAAAAAAGTTATTGACAGAACTCTATTTTCACAGCCTGGTTAACTACAGTCTTCAGCAGATGTTTGCACAGAAGGTAAAATATATAATTTTCTAGAATTCCAGTTAATTTGCAATTGTATTTTGTTAATGAAATAATTTTTTAATTGTCAATACTTCAGGTACATTTAATGATACAAATTGACTTGTTGGTAATGTTATTTGATAATTTGCAGGTAACAAATCTGATGTGGCAGAATACCGTGGGAGGAAATTGTACATGCGTGGGGCAGTTATTTTTGAAACTCTGATAGACTACCTTCTGAGACACACAAACCTTTCAACAGCCAAGCAGGTTATACTGGTGGGATCCTCAGGTGCAGAACAACACATTTCATTGTTTTTTATCTTCTATAATATAGCAGGTTTTTCACTGAATAAGCCATCTGTTTTATAAAATCACTTATAGTCTTCCTTTATCAACATTTTTCTCTATAAATAACAGTTGCACAGGTGGTAGTAGGCAGTGCAGTCCTTTCCATTTAAAAATAGCAGAAGATCAATGAATTGCTCACCTAAAATGTAATAAGGTGAGAAATTTCAAATGAGAAGAGTTTTACCATTTTTCACATTTAGTGGGGTAAAATGAATTTACCAAGACGAGTGCAGAAATACTCACCACTTTACATTTGTAGGTAAGTGAAATGGAGAGGACTGGTGTAAGTGGGGTGCAGTCAAAACCAGAATAAGCAGATCAGTGTTTTAAGCTTATTAATCAGTGGGTGGATAGAGGCGGGGTATGAAAATTAATGCTCTGTACAAAAAAGGTAAATCTAAAATTTTCAAACATAGATTTAGAATTCCCAGTTCATCCAATATGACAAAATCCAGAAAACTTTGTCACAGTATTGTATGAATACTGTTATAGTTATAGGAGTGTCCTAATTAGTAACAGATTATCAACATTTAACATGCGATTTAAGTTATTTATCCAATTTGTGGACTTAGTGAGTTTTATGAAAACACTCTTTAATTGTGAATGATCTCTTAATTGTGAATGATCCCTTAGGCTTAACCCATAACTCCTCTGACTCTATATTTATGATGATTTTTATTAACCAATTCATTTTGCATTAAAATTATATAGCAACCTTTTCAGTGGTATATTATTTATTTATTTTACTTTAAAAAATAATTGTCTCTGTATTATCAAGGTCAGTAATCATAGCTTCATTTATTGTTGTCAGTAAACTTGCTTAAAGCTATATTGTAATTTTTTTCTTTCTTTTCGTCTTGAGTTTATAGAATTTAATAATATATTATGGATTTGTTAATTTGTCTAAATCCCAACATAATCAAGTAATACATGTGTATAACTACACTATAAAACAGATTATTAATAATAATGACTAAACCGTCCAATGATGTTTCACAAAATAAAGTGAAAAAAAAGAAGTCTCCCTGATATTAATATGCAGGTAACTTATAAGTAGAATATTAAAGGTGGGGGTCCAAAGTTAGTTATGACCTAATTATAATGGAAAAAATAAAAATTTGTAGGTTAAAAGTTTGACCCCCTTGATGCCACCTGGACCCACGTATACACTTAACAAATCTAAATAAAAAAGATGTTTTTAACCCACAGCTGGTGGACTGGGTGCACTGATTCATGCTGACCGGCTAAGACAGAAGTTACCCAGTTCGGTGAAGACTTTGCATGTGCTCATTGATGGTGCTTTGTTCTTGGACCAACCAGATGCCAGCGGTCACCACAATATGGTTGACATGCTCCAGAATTCATTTTACCTCCATAATATGAAAGGTATGATGTGACTGAATGATCGACATTTTTTTTACTTGTTGGTTTACTCTTGTGCTTAAATAAAATAAAGAAAGTGGATATTTTAAAGGTGCTTTTTTATAGAGCATCCAATAATTTAACATTTTAATAATAAAACTCACAAAGAACCATACCCATAAAAAATATAAATATTTTTTATTTGTTTCAAAATTTAGAATGAAAATGATTTATGATTTTATAAGGACTCACTATTCAAACCAAAAATCATATTAATTACCATTTTGAATTTGAATAAATGTGTACAATATGCGTATAGATATTTGCACAACAGTCAAAGTAGTCACTGCTACAAAAAGATATAAGATGATCTGTTATATACGAGTGTGTGTAAAAACTTGTTATTCCTCAAGTGATGTTTTGCTGGGTGCTTGTGTTTTCTGAAATAATTCTTAAATTTAAAATGACTAGAATGGCAGTCCTCATCAAAACATGTCATGAGACCTCTTGATTTCAGAAATATATTACTTTCAAAACAGTAGTTGTATATATATGTCTGGTTACAATAATGCTACGTTAATGGACACCCTTTAATATACCTTTATATATTTAAGTACCATTGTTCTGTAAATTAGATTAAATTAGTATCACAACTCTAGAATAGCAGTTTTCTGTCTTGCATGAACAGCCTATTGATTTTTACAAATTTTAGGGTTGTATTTCGGCTAAAAATGGAAAAATGTTCTGATTGAAGACTTTCTAATTTCTAATAAGGATAACTAGTTTATTTAAATACATTAGGTTTGTTGTTTTTGTTACTTTTATATTAATTTTATAATTGTTTTCCAGACTGCGAAAGCCTGTCAGACTGTACTAAGGAAATGTCATCATCTGAGAAGTGGAAATGTTTCTTACCAGGCGTGTATCATCGTCACGTGTTCATCCCAGCATTGTTCTTTAACGCCTTGTATGATACATGGTACACAAAAGTAGCTCTGAAAATCTGGTGTGTTAGGAGCGGTTATTGTAGCGATAACGATCTTACAGTAGTAAACAGTATGAGAGATGCTGTGTTACGCGAAGGACAAGAAATTATAGCTTCAGGAAAGCATGGGATATTTTTTACATCATGCCCTAGCCATACCATCTTGACTAGTAGGAAATTCACTTACATAAAGGCAGGAGAACTAAATCCACAAAAAGCTTTATCTCTGTGGATAAGAGATAAAATTGCTGGATACAACGTAACTCAAGTCCTACCTTTAAAATATTCGTGGAACATCTGTGATGAAGGTTTAAAATAAATATTTCACAATTTGTTGCTGTAAAGTTCAGGTAAATTTTGAAATGTGAATTTCAAACAAAACATTCTGTTCCTAAGTCAAAAGATGCAAATGAGCATCCATTGTTGAAAGTCACAACTAAACATCCTATTCAGAGTTCAAAATTACCTCTGTTTGTTTTTCCTAAATGGCCTTTTTATTAAATGGCTCAGTATTTTAAATATAATATAGTCTAGCTGGAAACATGGCAGGCCCTATGTCTAGTGTAATAAATGGGAATCTTCAAAGTACGTACTCCCAAAGGGAGGTTTGGGATTTATGTATCGGTGTTCCACATCATGTAGAAGTGGAGGTATAGTAACTCTTGATGCTTGAAATTACTTAATAAGAATGTAGGGAAAGGGTATGAACACGTATTGGCAGTCTCCCACAAAAGGAGATATAACATGAACAGTTTCAGACACTGATCGAATATAAGCCTAATAAGAGGAGATACTCTTAGCGACAATGTATAACCTCCCTTCCGGCAGAACTCTGAAGTGTTTATTACACGAACAAGTTAAATCATTTATGTCTATATACTCTTGGAACACTGCGAAGATGCGCTTGCACACTGACTGCATACACCAGGGTCGAGAATGGCAAATGAGAAAAACAGCTGAAATTTTAGTTTTTATGTAACAAGCAAAAAACAGGTATTTTTGTTTGAAGGAGCGAAGCAACTGTGACGGGGGAGGGACTTGTGAGGGGGTGATGCCCCCTCCCGAGATAGGAGCTTTTTATGAAATGCAAAGGGAAATGGAGCATTCTGGTGAACCTTGAGGGTCCTTTTCCTCCCAACAAATTCTGCTTAAAATTGTTTTTGCCTGTCTTTTCAATTTATTTTATATCATCCATAACCCTGTAGCCGAATTCCATTAAAACAAATTGTCTCTAAAGTTAATTTTACGAGCTATGGTCACATTGCGGAGACAAGCCTATGAGCCCAGCCATGTTAGATTTCCATGTGATTGCTCTCAACCAATAAACGTCGGATATGGCCGAAGTGATCTGCGAGAAACTGAAATAAAGCGTGATGGTTCACAGAATACAGAGTGCTGATAGCTCACTTGTTTTTCACGAGAGATGTTTCAAAACTATTTTTTTTATTTTCCGGGAAACATTTCTGCCCGAGATCGTGCGCTTTTTCGTTGCTTAGAAGAGTAAAAGCAAAAAAGAAATGGACCTCACACCCCCATCAAAATTATCTCATGGGATTTAGGTGATTCACAAAATCGATCCTTGGAAGTTAAAATGCGTGGAATTCCACACATCCGCGGACAATTCTCACCCTTGATGCACAAACAGTCATTTTGTAAACTGACTTGGGGAAAATTATAATTTATTTTCCATTATGTAGGGATAGGTAGGTAGGTTAATGCATACATTTCGTCCTCCCTACAAACAGTAATACGGACGAATATCATTTTGGGAGAAATAAAATCGGAAACAATTATCATTCAGAAACCATCACGTTTTTGTGAAAATTTTGATGATGTTGGAATTAGCCGAACTTGGATGATTCTGTTCATTCGGTTGAGTAACAATTTGGTAAATTTTATTGCAAACCAAATAAGCTACTCTGTAGCAAACGTAACATTCGAAACAGTACACAAAAGGTAGCTTTACAATAGCAATACAATTACAAGCCTATACAGACAACATCATCAATATTTGTGTCAAACAGTGATATTAATTACAGAAAGTTCCTTTAAAAGAGGAATGAGTTCGATTGGATGTTCCAAAAGATTAAGCGATATTTGGAGTTACTTCAGTTCTCGTAGGCCTATGCAAGTGTTGGATTTTTGATGTATATTATTGGTTTTTGTTTTTCTTTTCTTTTTGGGTATGGGGGTTGGGTAGAGGGTCTTTTTTAAAATTCATTTTGAATTGAAACTATTAATTAGTGACTGTAGGATTAATTGTAATCCCCCAAATAATTTAGCTACCAAAATAATGCAATGTTTAAATAAAATAAAAGTATTTTAATGAATTAAATAAAATTAATAACATGTTACGTATTTAACTACCAAAATAATGCAATGTTTAAATAAAATAAAAGTATTTTAATCAATTAAATAAAATTAATAACATGTTACGTATTAAAGTTACCAAAATAATGCAATGTTCAAATAAAATAAAAGTATTTTAATCAATTAAATAAAATTAATAACATGTTACATATACTAATACAGGGCTGTAGCTAGCTGGAGTGGGAACAACTACCTCTTTAACTCCTGTTTTCAATTAAAAATATATTAATATGTATTTTGTTTTTTAGAACAGCTGCTGCACTTATTCCAATCATATCTGATTGATTAACACCTTCATGATGTACATTTTAGTGAAAACAACATATATACGTGGCAATTTGATTCTCATTTAAATTATCAATATTTCTACTTCATTCATACCTGATGTGACTCACACCTTGATGGTGTACAACTATTATTGATTAAAACCACTTTGATATCTTTATTTATTTGAATAGGTCATTTTATTGTTTTATTTTACCTGTTTTAACCACATGTGGTCTTTCTAAGGCATATGGTTTAAATATGTATTTTTACAATAAATAACAAAAATATATTCGTAGTTGATTTTTTTTCATTCTATCTTCTCTGCTTTTGAAAGAATGTTGCCCGTAAACCAAAATTAAACCAATCTAAAAGTCTTTTTAATTTTCATTTCCTCCTCCATCATGCCATTTTCACAGTTTCCCTGTAAACCAAGATATAAAATTAGTCTCCTCACAGTGACATATTCTGTGACTGTGTTTAGTGTAAGATTTTAAGAGTTAGACTACCATTTTATAAAGGAAAGCTGTCTAAATTTTGGTACATTTTAAAATAAAAATTATTAAAAAAAACCACTACCGGACAGTCATAGCTGTATCAGTAAAAAATACATAGTGATCAAAACATTTTTTAGTATTTTACTTTTATAATTATCACCTTCAAGTTAATTCAAGCTTTGTTCGGTGTGGCCTATACCCTTTAAGTTTCCTCTCTGGATATGAATACCACCTGACATGTTCAAGGAGGTCTGAATATCCTCACTTTTCCTGAGAATGTGGAACACTGATATAAAAAAGCATACTTCATTAGTATTCAATGTACTTTTCAATTGGAGTGATCAATGTACAGAAGGTGTGCATGTCGGGAGGAGTTGTAAACAAAATACCAGATTGTTTTGGATATCACCAAGTGATAAATCCATTGCGTGTCATTTTGACAAGCTGTAATCAGATTGTGTCGTCTTGTTCAGTGTTAAGGGGTGGGATGTAGCTCAAGAGGTAGACATCCATCCACTTTATCAGACCTACTTGGGCCATTTCTTGTTCCACTCAGTGGTCTACAACCTTTGTAATAAAAGTTGCAGTATGTGATGTCCTGTCTGTGGGAAAGTGCATATAAAAGCTTCCTTGTTGCTAATCGAAAAAAGTAACCTATGCAGCACCACTAGAGTACATTGATTTATTGTCATCGGCAGCTGGATGTCAGTCATTTGGTAATTTTTTCATTAGCAAACTGTGATATATGCATTTATGTGCTAATATTACAATGTATTTATTTGAATTTTTGTGTTAATGCAACATACATATCATTGAAGTCTCAAGAAAACTTTAGTTGATTTTATTCACTGTAAATTGTTGCTGTTCTTGTAAAACTAGTTGTGTAACCAGTTTCTGTAAATAACGTTTTTGTGGTCTTAAGGTGCCTTGGAGCAGCATGCATTCATTTTAGCTGTCTATTTTGCTGACAATAGCTAATCAGATTTAGTAAATTCACCGAATTTCAAAACCATGTATGTTTCAGACTGTTTTACTTCCTTCTGAACAATTTTGTTGTCACATACATGGTTTTGCAAAAACAGCGGCAAAATGTTTTTTTTCATGGATATCTTTTGACATGGTCAACATTAGACAAAAATGGTAAGCATTTTGGGGATCAAGAGAAAACCTATTATTTCTATGAATTTTCATGAAAATATATTAAAAATTTAGGAATTTGGAGCATTTTTCATGATAACTGAAATTTTTGGTAGCCATTCTAATAACCATAGCAATCACTCATTGTAAACCATAGCAATCACTCATTGTAAATAATAATAATAATACTAAAATACAGTAAATGAAATTGTTTTGAAATGTATTAAAATTTATTAATTAAGGTGGCCACCTTTAATGCATTTCAATAAAAAATTATAAAAATGGAAATTGTTAACATTGTCAAATTGTTTTGCCGTTTTCTGTAGCAATTATGAAGTTAATAAATATAACACATATCTACAATATAGCAACACAATGATAGAACAACAATGTAAATATTTTATTCATTAATATTTTTTGAAGTATGTGGAAAACTGCCAAACATTTGAGAATAGTTGAAAATTGGGAGTTTAATCGTATTTTTTAAAAATTAAAAATATTAAAATTTAAACAAATAGGGTTATTCTCTTATTCCCAAAAAATGCTTACCATTTCTCATCTCATTGATGCAGACTAAATTTATCCACAAAAAAACTACAGTGAATGAAACAGACAAGTTTTTAAAAAATATTTTACTCTTCAAGAAAATAAGACAATTTGACTGTATATTTCCAGATGTGTACTGTAAAATGCATCATGATGTGTTTGAGTATTTTGAAATATTTAATGTTATGAAATGACCTGGATTTTATTGTATTCATGTATTGTTGAATGTATGTTAATTCATACATAAATTATGTGTGCATTGCTATATATAAATTTCTGTATTTCCATGTTGAATGTATGTATTTCCATGTTGAATGTATGTTAAAATGTTGCGTATTGTGTTTTTCTGTATCATTATTAAAATAGTGAAGTGCTGTTTCTACCTGTAAAAGATCCATACCATACAATCAGTTAAACATATACAGTCAAACCTGTCTTAAACAGCCACCCAAGGAAGTAAGAAAATGTGGCCTCTTAAAACAGGTGGCTGCTTAATACAGGTTAAATTATACTAATTTAGCTGATTTGGAAGAAAATAAGGTGGCTGTTTGAGACAGGTGGCTGCTTAATACAGGTGGTCGAATGGGCAGGTTTGACTAAGAGAATCTTATTGGACTAGAAAACCAGGAAACAGAACAAATTTGGGCATTTTCAAATATAGCTGGATAAGAGCTCATGCTTACATATCATGCATACATGTAGCTCAAGTTATACCAACAAAAATATGTGTCGATACCAGTTTTATGGTTTTAATACTTAGACATTTTTACCACTATTAATTCTATGACTTTGTACTAATATTGACTATAGTAAGTCTATGACTTAGCACTAGTATTGACTATAGTTTCTTAAGATTGTGGTCTTTAAAGAAAAATGTGGAAGATTAATTTGAATTTGTCTTGCCACTGTTTAATCACTATTGATAGAATTTATTTTTAATTTAGTATATACTGAAGGAAAGAAATAACATCACATGGTAATATACTTTTATATAGTAAAATAAAACAAAAAGAAAGAAAGAAAGAAAGAAAAAAAAGTAATTCACCAATGATGTTACTGTATAATGTCTGTATAACATAAATGTTTTTTGAATGTAGTCCAGATCACTATGTTGAAAAAAACACTTTCATGTAAAGTTTTGGTAGATTAGCAAACCTATACATTTTTGGAAAGGTTAGAGAATGGGGAAGCAGAAAATCAATGTTTACATTTGCAGAGACAACTGTATGGCCGCCATTTTGGAGTTTCAAAATGGCCGCCATAAAATACATATTTCGCTCTATCTCAGCTTCTAATCAACATAAGAATTTCATTTAACATTCTAATCCAAGTTTGGGAAAGGAGAAAAATCATTGCTTGCATTTGCAGTTACCTGAAGGTCCGCCATTTTGGATTTTCAAAATGGCCGCCATAAAATACATACTTTGCTCTATCTCAGCTTCTAATCAACATAACAACTTCATTTAACATTCTAATCCAAGTTTGGGAAAGCAGAAAATCATTGCTTGCATTTGCAGTTACCTGCAGGGCTGCCATTTTGGATTTTCAAAAAATGGCCGCCATAGAATACATATTTTGCTCTATCTCGGCTTCTTATCAACATAAGAACTTCATTAAACATTCTAATCCTATGTTTTCATGGGCAAGGAATCTCATAAATGTATCAATGTAGTCTTTGGGTGAATAAAAAATTAAAATCCAGGTAATTTAAAAATATTTTTCTTTATTTCAGGAAATGT
>JAULBS010110793.1:4982-15108 GCA_032355785.1 Symmetromphalus regularis | reverse complement strand
AAAGCAGCGGGTTTCGAGTCTCCTACTAACACTAACCTCTGCCCCGGGCCCGGTGCCCTAGACTTAGGACATTGGACTAGGGGGAGTCGGGTCCGAACCAAATTGGATGTGGACCCGTATAAAAAATACTTCACCTGGTCAATATTTTAAATTTGAATTGATAGAGCTGACATAATAGTATTGGAATAATATCGCAGAACGTCGAATTAACATGGTTACATATTAACTTCAGTAAAGTAAGGTTTGTTTTATTTAACGACGCCTCTAGAACACATTGACTTTTATCTTATCATCGGCTATTGGACGTCATACATATGGTCATTCTAACATGTATTTTTTAGAGGAATCTCGCTGCCGCCACATTGGCTACTCCTTCCGATAAGCAGCAAGGGATCTTTTATATGCACAGTCCCACAGACAGGGCAGCACATACCACGGCCTTTGATAAACCAGTTGTGGACCACTGGTTGGAACGGAAAATAGCTCAAACCGCATATGGGTCCACTGAGAAGGAACGATCCGACGACCAACCGGTTCACAGGCAGACACTCTACCGTTTGAGCTAGATCCCGCTCCCCCGAAGACATGCAACCCAAGTACACGGGCTGCTTGCACACGATATAGGTTAAAGTTCGTGAGAGAAACCAATGTGGGTAATTTTCCAAGTGCTTACTTCAGAAAAAAAATGTGCAATCACGCCCGCCAAGACAAAACAATGGAAGACTAGAATTTTTTATTCTAGAAATGTGTACTGAGTGCAGTATAGAGAAAATATAATACAATGATTTTAGAAAGTGGTTTCTCTAGAAGTTACTGGACGTAGTGTATATTATTATATATTAAAGTTCTATAAAATTAATATTGAAATCGGCGGAGTGACAAAATAAGGCATGACGTAACAAAATAAGGCATGACGTCACAAAATAAGTCATGGCGTGACCAAATAAGTCATGGCGTGACAAAATAAGGCATACCGTGACAAGAAATGGCAGATCAGAGTAGTTCAGAGTAGTTCACGGCAAAGTAGGTAAGATAAGGTGAGGCGAGGCGAGGCAATGGAATCAATGGCAGAAAAAAAAGATAAGGAACGACATGGCAAACATGCATAAAATGAAACCTGCACATACATAAACACGCGCGCAACGCCCTCCCCACCCCCCCGCACACACCCCTCCCCCGCACACACGCACACAGAGAGACAACACACACACAGAGACAGACGCACACACCACACACAGAAACACACACGTACACATACACACACAGACACACACACACAACCTACGGGTTTCCGATCAATAACGATCTCTGTACACTGGTATTAAGGTGCAGTTACGCTGAAAGCTTCGTTCCACGAGACTAGGCGGTTAAAGCAGTTCTAACTATCTAGACACATTTTGTATCTATAACTAGCGAAAAAAAGTAAACTTGCGTTGCTACAATTGTTTATTGAAAAATAGTTTAACAACGTACAGCAACAAATCGTTGAGGGATTTTTATTTAAATATTTTAAAAATAATTTATGTTTTTTTTACCCCCCCCCCCCCCTTACCCCGTGCCCCCTCACCCCGATCAAATTGACAATGCCAAGGTTTGGGAACCTTGGGATCATTGCCTTTCGTTAAATATATTTTTAAAGTTATTAATTATTTATATATAAACATATTTACAGTAGTGGCAAACATTTATCTGGGGGTAACAGAAAAGTGTGAGCAAAGACAAATAGGAAAGAAATTCTTTATTGTAATTTTTTTTAATAAATCATTTAAATTCAAGATTACCTCATCATTCATTTCAATGAAAGAGGGAATGAAAGTCATGGCTGGCAGGGGTGTGTTTATGTGTGAACAGATCGGTCGTCGGATCGATCCTTCTCGGTGGATCCATTTGCAGTTTGGTCTATTTTCCGTTCCAACCGGTGGCCCACAACTGTTTCATCAAAGCCCTTGGTATGTGCTGTCCTATGGGGCGGTGCATATACAAGACCCCTCGCTGCTTATCGGAAAGATCAGCCTATGTGGCGGCAGTGGGTTTCCTCTAAATACATATATCAGAATGATCATATGATTGGCGTCCAATAGCCGATTATAAGATGAAAATCAATGTGCTCTAGAGGCGTCGCTAAATAAACCAAACTTTACTTTTATAATACGAAAATCCTGATATTATGTATCATATTTTGTCAGTTAAAAACATTATATTTTTCTAAGGGCCTTTTAACAGTTATCAACATTTTTCCCATTCATATAAGGTACTACATTTCAAACACACGTTTTTTTTCCTCGAAACTAGTACACATAAAATTATATATTGAACTGCAAAAGAAACTGAAATTTAACATGTGTCCGCCATTTGCATCGATACAAGTTTGCAGCGCCATCCCATTTTTGCAAGGACAATAATAACGTGACATCACACTTCAGCATGACGATGCTAAACCACACGTAACATGCTGTCCTTTCCGATCGTTCACCTATTGAACACGTCTGGGATGAATTACGATAGGACCGGGTTTGCTTGACAAGCCTGACACGTTGATAAGCAGATATGAATAAATAAATAAAGTTTGTTTCATTTAACGACGCTTCTAGAACACATTGATTTTTATCTTATCATCGGCTATTGGACGTCAATCATACGGTCATTATGATATATTTATTTAGAGGAAACCCGCTACATAGGCTACTCTTTCCGATACGCAGTCTTTTATATGCACAGACCCTCAGACAGGACAGCACATACCACGGCCTTTGATGAACCAGTTGTGGACCACTGATTGGAATGGAAAATAGCCCAGACTGCATAACCAGATATGACTCCGGCATACATTCAGATCTGGAACGGCATCTTGCAGGTATTATTGGACCGAATAAAATCCCATTGACGACCATAGTAATATTTTTTTATAAATTTAATAGAAGTAACGTTTCAAACCACTGGACCAGTGTACAGACATACAGTGTGTCGCCTGCCATTAACTATGACTCAAAGAAAATGCCCTGTCACAGCATTTTAACGACTTACAGAGTATTTTCTTAACACACAGTCAGGTCCGCACAAAGTGTCACTTGCAATTTTTTTTTCCACTCCAGGTATAAACAAATACCAAGAGCCACAGATGTAATAATTATTCTGCTAAAAAAAAAGAATACTGAAATTACTGTGTTTATGCCATAGTATTTACAAAATACCCCCTGCCTCATATATCTACCAATCATAGCTGAGGTTTCATTCATTTCGGACTCTGACCGGTATTCACGTGATTTGGTACGATGCAACCGGCCTGCGTGGCGCAGTGGCTAAGCTATCGAACTCGTGGCTCGTAGGTAATGGGATCAAATCTCAATCGAGGCATGGCATTTTAAAAATCAGTATCGGCTCCAACCCAGAGTGAGTGCTCCGCAAGGCTCAGTGGGTAGGTATATACCACTTACACTGACCAGTGATCTACAACTGGTTTATCAAAGGCCGTGGTATGTGCTGTCCTGTCTGTGGGATAGTGCATATAAAAGATCTCTTGTTGTTTATCGATAAGAGTTGTCGCATCAGTCTCTCCTACTGACAGTAATCTCTGTCCTGAACAGACAGCCCAGGAAGATGAACTGTGTGCCCAGAACAGCATGCTTGAATCTTTATTGGATACAAACATGACAATAAATACAACCAACCAACCAAGCGGTGGGGATACGCGTTACTGGATTAAGTTTGCGAATTAACTTTTCACCCCACTGGCTTTCATTCCCTCTGCCAATGAAATGACTGACCTTTAAACTTAAATGAATTTTATTAAGAAATGCCCAATAAACAATTCTTTAACTATTAGTTGCTTTACATCAGATAAAGAAAAAGAAAAAGATAAAAAGTTTAATGCATATTACATTTCAATTTAGGAAGAGAATACAAAGACATACAAACATTCAAATATAACAGTATAACACGTAAAAATAAACAGTCAACTGCAATGACTAGATGCATGTAATATACGCAAGGAAATAATTGTAATTATAAATAAACTAACAAACTGTATCTACACAAACTGGGCTCTGGTTTTGCATAATAAATAAAATATTTCTTGAGAAGACATTTTTGTATAGGTGTTGGTATGATGTGTGATGTATTGGTATAATTTAGTACTCTGAGAAGTGCATTTATTTCATTTTATAATAAAATTAATGTTTAAAGACATTTTAGCAAGGCACATTTACTTTTTTCCGCTAGTAAATATTGATATATACTCTTCAAAAAAAGTAGGGCAACTCTAATAAGAATTTACAACTGCCAAAATTGTGAGGTATATTAGCTGCGGGAAATGGTTATATAATAACAGTGAATTAATTGGGTAAACAATACAACCGGTAGTTCAGTATTATAGTATGTTTTATGACCGGCAAAGATCGTGAAGGACGATTTGGTTTAGAAGTAAAATTTGAAAGTTGAAGTTTTTATTTTATCAGTAGTAGGTGATACCACCATGCTGTTTCAGACATTCATTCAGTAGTGGGTGATACCGTCATGATGTGTCAGACATTCATTCAGTCGACGAGTCATACTGCGTATGAGTCTTCCCATGGCCATTTGAGGGAGCCTGTTCCACTCCTCTTGCAGCCCCTGACCAAGTTTCGCTAACGTTGTCGGCGATCTTTGACGTTGACGTACACGTCTCCCTATCATGTCCCAGACGTGTACAATGGGGAAAAGGTCTGGGCTAATTGCTGGCCGAGGCATTTGATAGATGTTGTGCTGCTGGATATTAACATTAATATTTCAGATTCCCCTAAATTTTTTTGAATAGTATATAAACTACAGACATGCTTTTAACTCGTCTCCCGCGATTAGTCCACACAGGTGAGGAAAGCAATCTTCCAAACAATATTTAAGTAATGAACTGATCAGTCAGACCATAGCAATTGGTGTAAAAGGTTTCGCTTCACTTCTGGATTTTTACGTACACGTCGAACAAAAACGCCTTGTAAATTGGGTCTACCGAGCATTGTAAATTGGGTCTACTGAGCATTGTAAATTGGGTCTACCGAGTATTGTAAAATGCAGCAAACCGTTATCGAATACCAGCCGTGTAGCTCTAGGTGATTAAATGTTAATGCAGGTTTGACACGCTGGTGGATAAATATGTAGTAAAAAGATCTCTGTAGGAATAAAAACTGAGTGATATCACATGTAATCAGAACAGTGATTCTTGTATCAGGCGTCTAAAATTAAAGGTATTCACGCGCGAATGGAGGATTTTTGAAAGGGGGCGGGGGTCCAAATGTGTTGGGTAATGGTTAATTTTCACGTCCTTCCACTCGTAAATAGTAAAACAAAATATGAAAAAGGCGGGATCCGGATCCATGGACCCCCCTGGATCCGCTACTGTGTATTGATTCTTGTTAGGTCCAAAAACTTTTTTTCAGGAAAAGACACCAAAAAAAATTAAATAATAATAATAATTAAAAAAAATAATAATAGTAATAACAATAATAAATAAATAAAATAACAATAATAACAATATAATAAATAAATAAAATAATAATAATATAAATTAATTAATTAATTAAAATAATAATAATTAATTAGAAAGGGTTGGTGGAAATTTATAAGAAAAGAAAACTTCTGCTAAATATTAAAAAAAGGTAAATGATAAAAAAAAAAAAAATAGCCACCCTCCCCCCCCCCAAAGAAATCTTACAAAAGAAATAAAAATATTACAGTATAGTGTGCCTACAACCTCTGAAATTCTCCACGACACTTTAATTTTAGCCTCAGACTAAATGTTTTTCTTAAGGTGTATTTTTTCTTATTATTAAAAATACAGTATATTTTACTCTAAAATTCCAGTCTTTTAAAATATTTCTTACATATTTATCCATTTTCCATTTTTAATAAGTATATGTATATATCTTTGTGTGCCCCCCCCCCCCCCTTCTCCTCCCCACTTTTCAGCACCTTTCTAAACCATTGTGACGATTGTTATGAAACCAGCAATGTAAGAAATTACGGCATTGGTCCGGATTCCCCTCCCTCCCCCGGTCTCCAATTTTTATTTTTGTCCTATTATCATTTGGTGGTAACTAATTTTGGAATAAAAAAAGCTTTAAATTTAATGTTGGACACCTTTAAAAAAAATCCTGCCTCTGTGCCTGTACGTAATATACAACCCCTACAATTATGAAAATGTCTATGGAAAAATAAATGCTGTGGAGAAATAATGTCAACGGCATTTTCCACGATTATTTTAGCGTAAAGTATACTTTATTTTTAATAATAAGAAAAAATACACCTTGAAAAAAAAAATAGTCCACGACAAAAAATGCGTCGCGGAGAATGAAAAACTTCGCGGCAATAACTTCGCGGAAATTTCTACGGCATTTTCGTTTGCCGCGGCAATGTCATGGGTTGAATATACTAAATAAACATCGGTTATTGGGGGTCAATATATAAGCTGAAATTTAAATTGAAACACGCAGTAATACACATTAAGTACATACGTATGGATTATCGAAGAACAGACAGCGTGATTATCAAAATATGCAGATCTATAATGCATGCAATTCAAAAGATAAAGCATAGATATGATTATACGTGAGGTACATGATCAATAGATTGACTGAGCTGTGTGGAATCCATTTAAAAATTCATAAAATATGAACTGAAATAAAACATTGACTTCAGTTCTTGTGTGCGTTCTCTAGAGTATAGCTAACTTCCTACAGAGTTTGCATCATGTACTCAAATTGCAAAAAACACATATTAAGTGCATATGAACTTGAAACAGTTACATAGATTTGAGATCGGGTAACCGCGAAGGACAATAAACAGCATTCATAATATATATGAATCACGAATATAATTACTTGATAAAGCACTCTTGTGGCGACGGCATTGTCACGATGGTAACCAAAACCATGCAGGCATCAATCAGACAAGTTCCTGAGCAAAGATTTCGTTTAAAAATTCAGAAGCATTAAAAATATTATGAATGTTAAATTTATGCATTATTTATACAGTTGTTCAGTAATAACAATGGGTATTTTGAAAGAGTTTCACACAAAGGTCACTGCCTTTAATAATACTGTGAAATACCTGGTTACTATATAGAGAAGATACGATTTGTTATCAAGTGAATGTCGCGAATGAAATAATTGTTCTTTAACTCGTGACAAAAATAACGTATTTCACAAAGACCATAAATCTGATAAGAACTCATAGAGTTTTGTATTCTATTTATTACGCTGAGAAGCTTCGTTGTTTTTCTTATAAAGATGTATCTGCGCTTATTATTTAAAAAACATATAATACTGGAACCACACAAGATGTGCACATAGGAACATGAGTTCATCCACCGTAACACATTTATTTCTAAACAATCTGCGAAATGAACAAAAGTATAAATAATAAAAAAATAAAAATAATAAATAAAAAACTGGTCCTATTTCGCTGGTTGGTTGGTTGGTTGGTTGGTTGGTTAAAAGTATTTTCGTGCTTTTATCCAATCAAGGTACAAAAACGCTATTTTGGGCACACAATCCAGCTTCCTGTGCTGTCTGTCCAGGACAGAGATAAGTGTTAGTAGGAGAGACGAAACCCGCTGCCGCCATACTACTGCGGCTACTCTTACCGATAAGCAGCAATGGATCTTTTATATGCACTATCCCACAGACAGGATAGCACAAACCACGGCCTCTGAAAAAACAGTTGTGGACCATTGGTCGGCACAAGTGGTGGACACCTACCCATTTTAAAATGTGTTACGTGCAGTTTCTTGAGGATACTTTATATATCAAACATTTTTGATCCCACCACCAGAAAATATTTCTGCACACACTTGAGTTTTAGGTTGAATAGATAACTTTTTCGCGATTTATTTTAATACTTTGAACCAACCTGCCAAATAAAATAGGCCAACGTTTATTTACAATAAAAGATTCACATATTTCTAAACAGTATATCCTCTACTTCATAAATCTGTTTTAAAATGCCATTATGCAGCCCTATATGAATCTTAACGGATCTTTCACTATTATCGTACTAATTTAAACTAATCATTAAAATGTCGTTTAAAATTAGGAACAATCGACTATTTATACGTAGTATAATATCGTACTAATTTGGTGGTTTCTGCAAATTAGTACTCTGTATTAAAAGAAAAATGTCAACAATAATATAGTAAACGATTTCTAATTAACTGTTTCAACGAATGCATCTCTATTTGACCTTGAACGAAGAAACCGAGCCTCAATGGTCCAGCTGTAGGATGTTGGACTCTCAAGCTGATGACAGTGGTTCAAAACCCATTGGAGGCTGGCCCACACTTGACTACGTGTCAAAATAACAAAATGTTTGACATCCAATAGCCGATGATTAAGCCTCAATGGTCAATCGGCAGAACGTCGGACTCTCAAGTTGATGACTGTCGTTCAAAACCTGTTAAAGGCTACCTCACACTTGACGACGTGTCAAAATAACCAAATGTTTGACATCCAATAGCCAATGATTAATAAATCAATATGTTCTAGTGGTTTCGTTAAACAAAACATAAAAAATGTTTTTAACAAAAGAATCTTTGGAACTATATGCAGTTGCTGCACAATCCAGCTGAATCACTGCGCCTTTGCTGTTCTTATGTATTCATGAACAACGCATTATTTTCACGTTGATCTAGGTATTACCTATTAAAGCAGACGTATGATACATTTTTTTCAAATATGTCTATTGTAATGAAATTTTTCCTTCAATAAAACAAGTCACGTTCTGACTGAGAGATTACTTTGTTTTTAGATTTTATACTGATAATATTTGAAGGCGACATGCGCATGTTTTTTTAGAGACTTTGAAATGATTATTTCTGTACTTCCCTGAGGGGTTTAAGCTCAGTGCTTGAATGTCATTCGCCTCGAGATTCTTTTTTTATTTATCCAAATAGCGTTACACAACTGGTATGTTAGAATTCTAGGTAATTTTATAATTATACTCACTAGTGTGTGGAGAAAATAAATATAAAATCTCTTGCTGCTAATTGATTGTTGGTTGCTTGTATTTATTTTCGTGCTTATATCCAATTAAGGTTCAAGCACGCTGTCCTGGGCACACAGCTCAGCTTCATGTGCTGTCTGTCCAGGACAGAGGTTAGTGTTAGTAGTAAAGACGAAACCCGCTGCCACCATACTAATGTGACTAACCTAAAAGCAGCAATGGATCTATTATATGGACTATCCTACAGTATAACACATACCACGCCCTTTGATAAACCAGTTGTGGACCACTGTAAGCATACAGAAGAAACATTTTTATTTTATTTTTAAAAAGCTACTTTTTATTATCAGCATTAAAGATCCTTTTTATATAGATCTTTACATAGACAGGACAGCACACATATAATGATACAGTCTGTGACATACCAGTTGTGGAACATTAGGAGTAACGGAAAACTGCACAATCCGATAGGAAACTGTGGCTACAAATATGCACGCAACCGATCCCCTTAATGCACCGGTCATCTCCAATTTGATGCGTAACACCAACACTCTTTACATATGCGGTCACATCTCTTTAGACCAGTCTAACATTGTTTCAAGCGTCATTTCAGCTCGGCATACCGATCATTACCGGCAGATTTCGTCATTAGCATCCCATTTACGCATCTAAGCGCACTGGTTTCCTTATTCCAGTACAATCGAAGAGAACCCAGTTACTAATAATGAAACAAATTAGGTTCTTTCTACAATTGGCAACATGATCCAGCAGGCAAATTGGAAACCCTACATTAGCGCCACTGCTGTCGTGCCAGTTGATGTGTTACGGGCGTCAGTAATTCCAAGTCTTCTATCCTTTCAGCAAACGATGTTCGACATAATTAGACCAGATCCGCCTTTCTGCTGGCGTGTTCGACGCCATTATGTGATACGATTGTACAAATTTACAATGTATGTCGTCGGTGTGCATTATTAAATATGATTCTATAAATTTATTAAGTATGTCGCGTATGTACGACATTATTAAATAGGTTTCTACAAATTTACAATGTATGTCGTCGGTGTGCATTATTAAATATGATTCTATAAATTTATTAAGTATGTCGCGTATGTACGACATTATTAAATAGGTTTCTACAAATTTACAATGTATGTCG
>JAULBS010110782.1:0-15108 GCA_032355785.1 Symmetromphalus regularis | reverse complement strand
CCGACAACCAACAGCCCGACAGGTTGACTCGCTTGAGTGTGTGTGTGTGTGTGTGTGTGTGTGTGTGTGTGTGTGTGTGTGTGTGTGTGTGGAGCCCTTCGAATTCAAACAAATTTACGATACATAAATGATAAATTGTCTTGCTATGACAATTTGTCGAAAAGGACTATACAGCAATTAATTTTGTATATTTCTCCGACGGCAATATAATGCTGTCCCAAATCAAATATACAGCAGCTTTTGCATCGGCATTGCCTATTGCAGCCGTAAATTACGAGAGCTGCGGTTTGCATAATAAAACCCACAAATACTTTTTTGCAGTAATAACGATTACTTTGATTGTTGCAGGGCCCGCGAAGTGCAAATGATTATAATAAAATTATTTATGTTTCATACGTTATCTTTTCTGATTATTTTTTATATCATGAAATACAAATTATCAGCAGCCCTCTCCCCCCCCCCCAGCCCCCGCTAAATATGAACTCTGTCAAAAGTCGATTTTCCGTGTATGTGCTGTCCTGTCTGTGAGAACGTGCTTATAAAAGATCCTTTGCTGCTTATCGGAAGATGTAGTCTATGTGGCGGCAGCGGGTTTCCTCTAAAGACATATGTCAGAATGACCATATGCATGACGTCCAATAGCCGATGGTAAGATAAAAAGCAATGTGCTCTAGAGGCGTCGTTAAATAAAACAAACTTTACTTGTACTCTCCAATGTCCATGGCTGCGTTATTTCTACGTCATTAGGAGGCTAAACAATTTGGCAATTAAATAATCATGTACCAGTGACGTCACAAATCAAAAAAGAAACAAGGACGATAAGTCATACTATTTTGGAAATATTTTAACCAGCAGTGAATTTTATTATTTATTACTATTTTCTGTTGTATTATCCCATCTCTTTTAGTACAGTGTAGAAATACTGTATAAATTATGAAACACTTAACTGCAGCAAGGTAGGCAAACAGAATCACTTATTTTAACAGAGGAAACACAGTTGTCTCCCTTCTAACAATTTTACTAGGCGGATACGAATATAAATAATATTTGGTATGTTGGTAGAATAAACGTCAAAGGATAATAAGGTCTTTCAGAAAGAATTATTATTCTAGAAAATATGTTCCTGTTCCATATCCTTTTTTAGACTTATTATTTTACCAATCAGTATAATTTTATATACATCTAGGTAATCCTTCATTAGCTGGGCTAGGTATATAAAATAATACCAACAATGTAAGAGGTGTGTCCAAACTGGACCTAAAAGTGCAGTTGACGTGCAGGTTATGAAATTGAAGTTAATCATTGATTCGTTGTTTAACGACTCACTAGCACATTGTTTTTTACGAGGCATTTTTTTTTTTTTTTTTTTTTTGCGAGTTACCTCCACAAACCTGTTTTTGCGAGTCATGGTCTTCAGAGGAAACCAGTTACCTCCACAGACATGTTCTTTGCGAGTCGTGGTCTTAGAGGAAACTGCTACCGCTTCTTATTTCCTATTAATAGCATGAACATTAATATGTTGAGTAGAACGGAGTAACATCGCATTTTCTCTCTCAATCAGTGTCCTGAGCACTGGCAATTCATTTAAAGTCCCAATATTTGTCTTGTCTTTTTCTCTTATTTTCCTACTCTTTTTCCTACAATAACCAGTGGCGGGGCAAGACGGAGGTCCGGTCCCCTAAATTTTGCGATTAAAATAACACTGTATGGTGTTTTTATGCACTTGCTAAGAGTAGCACTGCTATAGTCAATATCAACCTTTGATATGTCTATCAAACACCATGGCTTAATACGGCTTCTAAAATCCAGAGAACTAACGCTGATAAAATGACCATTGTCCAAAGAACACATCTCCTTTTAGAAAGTTGACAATCCATCTATCATTTACAAAAGTGCTTAGAACCTGTTCTGGCGTGTTTAATACCGGTACCCATCACACTTTTCGATGACTTTGTGACCATCCGTTATTATATTGACGTCACAATTCAAAAACGATAACATTTTTTTTAAAGCTAAACATTTTTCATTATGTTTTAATTTTTAACGTTAATGAGTCTTAGGAATCGGCATCATATTATTGGGGCCTCCCCTAAATATATTTTCTGGATCCGCCACTGATAACTGATATTTATTTTTGCGCTGAGAGCAGGGGTGGGGGGACGTTGAATAAATATTAGATTTTTTTTTTCCATATACCTTTCCTTCTTCTTTTGTTGCTGCTACTTCTGCTGTTTCCCCTTGTAATGAAATAAAGGACATCACGACATATGCGTAACATAGCAAAGGTTTCGTGTTGCTAAACATGCATGACCTGCATTGCATTACTTTAATACGTTTAACTTTAAAAACCACCTGTGTCAGATGGATTGCGTTGAATATAGCGTTAATGGATGATTGTGAACTGACTACATAATTATGTTGGGGAGCGTTCAGTAATAACTTTAGTAATTACTTGCGTCCACAAACGAGCCATTTGTTTGGTTCATCTAATATTTCACGTTGTTTTACTTCTCAACTACAGTCTGTTTACGTTACTTGGAACATGGTTTTTGACGAATAAAAACCAAAATATATAATTTACCTCATTAATGTTGATATTTTTCGAAATTAAAAAAAAAAGTCCTATTTGTTGTCTAGGTTGGTTTGTCCATTGGTTATATAATGTTCGAGCCGGCGTTATTTAGATCGCCATGTTTTCTTTGCTGCAAAATTCATATAAAAATGGGGGTCTTAGGTAATTATTGTATAATGCATTCCTATGGTATGCGGTTATTATTTTATAAATATATTTACCATAATTTAATATCAATGTCATATTTGCAAAAATTCATTTATTAAAGCAAAAAAAACAACGACTAACGACACATGAATATTACCGGAAATGACCGAGAAGTTCGGAATGTTAAAATGAGTAGTTACCTCACTTTGTAATGAACTCGTATTTCATCCTTATCATCGCTGTGAAACATATTAGTTTTTTCTATAGGAAAGAATAGGTAATATTTTAAATTACTATTTAACAAAGTAATAAATAAACTGAAACATAGGACATTTTTGTTATTTCCAAGACTAGAACTTTTTTGCCTAGGTTCACGCAAACTAAAGTAATGGACAAAAATCCATGTTCCAAGTAGCGTAAACAGACTATAAGCTTAATTATAAATATTTTACTTTGTTTTGTTTTATGATTTAGTGAAAATATAAATAAATAAAATAATATAAAAATTTAAATTAATTAATTAATTAAAAATAATATTATTATTAGTTATTAAAAAAAAATTGTAAAAAAGAAAGAAAAAAACTATTTAAAAGAAAAACACTATTTGAAAGAAAAAATGTCACAGAACAAAGGCGGTTGCTATTGAAAAGAGCTACAGTTCAAAGAGGACAGAAGAATCACTGAAGCATTCAAGTTCAGACGACACTGGTTCGACCGGTAACGTACAGCTACGCCATGACAGGTGTGTTGTGACAGGTGTGTTGTGACAGGTGAACAGCGGTAATGGACCTGCTATAGAAGGACATATTATGTTTACACTTAGCAATGAAGAAAAGAGAAAAAGACTACAAAAGTTTTAAAGAATATGTACATCCTTATAAAAGAGGTCATCGAAAAAGGATCAGATGTCGCACTGATATTCAGCTCGTCTGGACAGTTTAAATGTAGTGTGGCTATTTGTGGTATGAAGTTGTGTATTGGAGAAGTTGAGATTAACGTATATACTAGTTACAGGTGCACGATTAGGAACAGTGACTTGATAATATACCCATGTGATAGTGTAGTGTGTCTATTTGTGGTATGAAGCTGTGTATTGGAGAAGTTGGGATTAACGTATATACTAGTTACAGGTGCACGATTAGGAAGTGTGGCTTGGTAATATACCCATGTGATGGTGTAAAAATATGCCCATGTGATAGTGTAAAAAAACTACCCATGTGAGTGTAACAACCGTGTGTTGTTCGTTATGATCCTGATAGTTACGGAATATTAAATTAATCGGAAAAGGTTACACGTTGTTCTTAAAATAAGTTACTTAGTGACATAATAAGACTTGGTGATGTCCGCATGCTATGCTGTGTTGTTCGCTTGGAATGTGGCCATTGTGGTATTCTAAATTAATCGGAGACTATACTTGTATTTATTTTAACTGGTATTACTCAGCTGGTGAAGCTGTTCGGAATATAGAAGTAGTTGCATCTCCATGCTATAGGTGAAGGTGATGATGTGAACACATGTTCGTTAGGACTGTTACAACTTACACTGCGACAGTCATTCAATGCTACAACATATTGCGAATAGATTACTAACTATATTATTACTGTTATGTTTTGCTCCAGTGGGAACAACCCTGAGGAAACCTGATACTCTGATTAATATTATAACAAATATTTCCCAAGGTCATTCAGCTCAGATTTCAACAGAACTTTCCAGTAATTTATAATCTCCACGAAATATAAATCTTCTAGATGCCAATGCCAAACAACTATACAATACATTCTGAAGATACAAAATGGGAAACACACTTAAATCCATGCGTCATGTGGAACTTTCTGCCTACGAACAAATATGTCTTTCACGAGCAAAATACTTAACGGACGCTGGTAACGAGGAGGATAACACAGTGACGAGACTATCGGATTTAGACAGAGTAGCACGTACCATTGATTTAAGTCAGCATCACTTTCCCTTTGAGAATATCGTTCTTGAAGGTGGCGGAAATAAGGGTTTGGCATACTGTGGAGCAATACGAGTAAGAGTTTCTTATTATTTTATTTTATCTTCTTCTCTTCCTCCTCCCTCCCCTCCTCCTCCTTCTTCTTCTTCTTCTTCTAAACAAGTTACAGGTGTGTGATTATAAAAATCCATGTTTATGAAAAGTTTCCAAATACACTGCACATAAATGCAGCATTGTTTAACGTGGGAAATGTTTTGCACTTATGACGTCATCTTCGGAACGAGAAAAATATACTTATGGACCGTGCCGATAACTACCGACACATGTCCACAATGTGTTAAATAACATTTTCCCTCAAGGAACTGGATAGAATATTTATTTTAAAAAGAAGAAAATAAATAACCACTTTGAGAAAGGAAGGTTCGACCCTGAAACCATCCCCATGTACAAGTGCCTGTTTTAATAATTTTCTCTCATATTTATAATTGTTTTGGCACCTCAAAATATAAACAGCTAATATTATTTTCTGTTCTTTTTTCTAGTGATAAAAGTATAAAATATTGTATGTGCTTCTTAAGTAGCACAGTGTTGAATGCCTTTTGCTTTTAATATTTAAATATGTTGATAAAAAATCACATGAACGTTACAGGTGTTGGAAGACGTGGGCATATGGCGACAGGTGAAGAGGTTAGGGGGTACGAGCTGTGGTGCCATGACAGCCGCTCTTCTTTCTGTGGGTTACACGTCAGCTGAAATACAGAGGTTTCTCAGTCAGGATTTATCTAGCGTTTTCCTTGGTAAGTATATTATAACCCATATTATAATCCATATTTTAACTTCTTATTTAACCAAATGTCTTCTAAAACAGTCGACCAGTGGTCCATTACTGATTAACCAGAGGCCACTCTCCTGTCTATAGGAAAGCGCATTTAATAGATCCATTTCTGCTATCAGAAATCAGGCGCGGATGCAGGATTTCTGAAAATGGGGTCCAAATGTGGATTTCTGAAAAGTGAGGAAGGTCCAAAAGTGATGAGTGAATAGAAAAGGAGAAAACGTTGTTCATTTTCACGCCCTTCCACTCTGTGAAAGGTAATAAAAATCGATAAAAGGTGTGTGTGTGTGTGGGGGGGGGGGTCTGACCCTCTGAATCCGCTAATGGAAAGAGTAGCCTATGCAGGTTTAGATGACTTCCTTTCAGGATTATGAGTCGCAAATACCATAATTTATATATCTTGAATATTATTTGAATAGAAAATGTACTGGGGAGTGGTTAAACAAAACATTTTTTCCTTTCTAAAAGAGGCATCTTTGATAGTGCTGTGGGTTTCTTTCGTTCACGTTTACAACCCAAAATGGGGAATTTGAAAGGTTCTTTATTCGTCAAATTTAGATCAGAGCGTTACAAAATAACGCACACAAAGCAAAACAGAGTTTAACGTAATCTTGTCCTTTAAATATACGGCTAAAAGAAGCTAGTTGCCCAACAACTATTAGAATGACATTCGTCACAACAGTTCTATACTGAAATATATTTCTTCAAATATCAGTGTTTTAATGAATTCCTTGCTAGTCGTCTTGTTGTTAGTAGCATCTGTAACCATGTCACTTATAGCAATCGATCTTGGATAGAGAATGTGTACACTGAGAAGACTTCCTCGGGGACATATTGTAAGACAAACCACAAGCTGTAATTTGATGAGTCTCATTATCAAAAACATCAGGTTTCCAAAATTGACCTGTCGCAGGTAAACACCATGAGTCTGGATCTCATATTAGTTTCAAGGACTCATACTAGAATTCGGAACTAAACCTAAAGTTACGAATAGAGACTTAGGAATTCAGTCCAAAGCCAGGAACTAATCCTAGAGTCAGGAATTCATCATTTATGAGGATTCTTCAATTTGTGTCTGTGAAAATGTTTTAAAATTCTTTATTATTATTATTATTATTATTATAAAGGGCACATTTCTACTTAAATGTTATGTACATCAAAATATTACTTTATTGATTGAAATATATTTTATTGCATATAAAAATACACAAAAGGATTGGGCACAATTTATCTAACTTACGAGGCCCTCTCCTAATTACATAATATAAAAGTATAATAATAGCAGTACTGATGGCGACAACAATATGTTTTTTCAAACTTAATATTGAAAATTTCTAATAGAAAGGAAGAAACAGAACATTCGTGCTATAAATATGAGATAAGATATAGATTAAGGAAGAGAAAAAAGAAGGGACAGAACAGTAATAAAAAGTTTAATGATATTTTAATATATTTATTTATGATTAATTTAATATTTTTTTCGCTTAATATCTGAAGATGCCGCGTCTTAATTCGTTTGAAAGATGCGTTGGATATTATTATTAGTATTATTATTATATTAATCAGTTAATCAATTAAATCGTTTTGTTTGTTTGATATATTTATGAACATGTTGAAATATTTGTTTATTTGTGTTATCACTTAATAAACTTTTTCCATTTAATAATAATTGCAAATTGACTGGTTGAAAACAGCTTACTGAATTTAAAAGAATTTGTCTTTGCTGCTCAAACAATTTACATTCAAAGAAATAATGGTAACTATTTTCAAAGCGATGTCCACATATGCAGGAAGGATCCGTGCTGAGACCACAACGATATAAATCTGCATTCAAAATGCTACATGCATGTCTTAATCTAGTATGTAAAATGTTTTCTATTCGATTTCCACTAGTATAATATGCTGGTACTTTTTGTACATTTGCTGATACTGCTTTTTTAAAAGATGATATTCGTTTACAATTTCGAACTTCTGCTTTCAGGTTATTCCAAAGATCAATTGTTGAGTGAATAAATGACATTTTTAATAAGTTTGTTCTAGCGAATGGGATAGATATATCGTTGTGGTTTCGTAATCTGTAATGGACTCGTTGGTCGACCATAGGTGGTATTGAACTAGATAAAAACTCGGGAGCCATTCCATTTAATATTTTGAACATAGTGCATAATTTGTTTTGCCTTTCGGCGTTCCGACAGTGTGTTGAAATGAAAATATTGCATCTTCAATTACAACTCCATGTACATGCATACAAATGTACAGTGAACATATTACATTAAGTTGTAGTAGAGTTTGTTTTATTTAACGACGCCTCTAGAGCAGATTGATTTTTATCTTGTCATCGGCTATTGGACGTCTAACATATGATCATTCTGACATTTATTTAGAGGAAACCCGGTGCCGCCACAAAGGCTGCTCTTTCCGATAAGCACCAATTGGTCTTTTAAATGCTCTTTCCCACAGACAGGACAGCACATACCACAGCCTTTGATGAACAAGTTGTGGGGCGTAGCCAGAGAGAGAAAGAAAAACGCAGAGGTAAACCCAGACGCTGGGAGCATGAACCATGTGGATAATAAATATCAGTATCATGGGGTTTGTATTAACTGGTACGACATGCTGTGTTGCGACATGGCGTCATACATTTACTCTTATTATACATTTTTCGCGTTCGCGTAATTCAGCGGGTACTGCTCCATAACGACAGTTATAGTTTGCTGGGGTTTAGCCAGAGAGGGAGAAACGCCGAGGCAAACCCATATATGCGATATTAATAGAAGTATATACTAGTAATACTTAACGAACGTTATGGTCTTCTGTAGAGAATAATTTACTTACGTTATACATATGGTATCAATTTATATGATATTTTACGTAATAGGTTCTAATAACGTATGTATCTACGTACTTGAACGGGATTAGATTAACGCCATTGGTTTGCGTCACGCCAGAATGTATTAACAATCGGCCCGTGCATCTGCTGTGCGTTACGTGGCTCGTAAATAGCGCAATTCTCCTGATGACTTTTTCATGAAAAAGATATTTCCTTTCATCAGAACATTACCGGGATTCTGTCTTCCCCGTATCCGTGTAACCAACATATACATTTTCGTAAGAAATAAGAAAGCAAAAAAGAAGAAGTAATAAAATCGAAATCCAGAAAAAATGCACGTGCTAAAAGCGCACGTAAAGAAACTTTACCAACTAAATACATACACATGTATCTGCTTTTGCTTAATGTCAACACATGGTTTATGACATGCAATAATTATACTGATTAGTGTTTTAAAAAAGGTAATACAGAATGAAGGAATCATAGTTTGGCTAAAAGGATACTCCAAATACTCCTAACCCCACCCTACCCCACCCCACCCCAACCCCCCAAAAAACACTTATTTTTTGTATCCAAGGGGAAATAACTCCGTTTGGCAAAAAATGACAATACACCTAAAAAAACTTGGCATGGTGCAAATTATTTAACCTAGAGTCTTTTTTTTAGTTAATATACATTAATAAACCTCCAAACTATCAATATTTTAACTAATAAATCATCAATAACCAATTCTTGCATACTACTACTAGTATTTACTATAAATTATAATAATATCAAGTGTTATTAATTGGTATCGATTGTTCCACCGATAATTGGGAATAAAATAAATATTTTCTCACTACAACAAAACAAGCACAAGCAACCATGTGCTCAAAACTGGAAACCAACTGACCGGAACTTTTATTTGGACCTTTAACTCGGACAAAACAAAATACACAATGCGGAAAAACAAACAAACATGTCTTGTCAAAAAACTATTCAATCCATATTGCCCTCTTTGACATGAAATTCTTTGAATATGAATGCTATCGAATGTCACAAAATAATTATAACTAACAGCAACTGTCACTTCTAATGTTCTATTAGTATTAGGCTTCAAGATTGAATGTTCACATCAACAATTAGCTGAAATTAAAACTTTACTATTCTTGAAACACAAAATACTGTCATTGATTGCTTTTCAATGGTGTCAAACTGTCAACTTTATTCAAGATCGAATTCTAATGAACACAACTTTGAGATGAGTCTCACCAAGACACTGTTCCCTATCTGCCCTTTTGCCACATGCACATGACCATATTTTCCTTTCAAAATTTCTACTATTCTGCCCGAAGACCACTGACCACAAGGTGTGTCTGTTTCTACCACTAATACAACTTCTTCTACACTGATGTCTGCCTGACTTGAACCATTTTTTTTCTTGGATTCAAGCTAGGTAACCATTCTTTTAACCATCTTTGCCAGAAATGTTTCTTAAGTTCTTGAACTCATTGCCATCTACTTCTAGGATGAAAATCTTTCCTGTCAATGATTTCTGGAGTGAACTGTCCACCAATACTTCCATGTAAGAAGTGATTCGGTGTCAAAGGAGTATTGTCCCCAAGATGTGCACTTTGATATATGTCAACGGTCTATAATTCACCAGAGCTTCAGCTCCAGCAAAAGCTGTCACTAATTCTTCATTAGTTACATCAGCATTCCCTAGAATTGCATATATATATAGCAGTGTTGGAAATAGCCGGGAGCCCGGGTCCACCTAAAATGGGATCGGGCTACGAACTTTTCAAAGTTGGTAACCCGTGTGTCCACCATATCTGGGTAGGCTACGGTGATATAATAATTAAATACCTTCCAATGACATGCTATTTATCCGTGTTGGGAAATGATTCACATCGTTTATTCATTGATTAATAAAATATATGTCAATCTGTCTTGTCTGTCTCTCTTGATTTTATCAAGTGGTTAAACACAAATAAATTCTGTCCATTTGTATGCGGAAGTTGTCGCTACGCAGAAGTTGTCATTATGCACATGTGCAAAGTAGCTTCATTCACAGACTTCGAGCCATCTATGCGGTTGACACACGTAGTATGCTAATGAGTAAAATGACGATGCATACACATCTTACCTTGGTAGAACGCCCGAAAGGATTAAAATTTGTCAACAGAATGTGAAAGTCTAAGTATCTCATGGACCCGAGACATCGGGCCAATGACACAGCGATCATGGATGGAAAGCACCATGTTCCATCCACGGCCTGCATATTAAAAATATAATAAAATAAAGAAAAACAAACAAATATATATTGCGTGTATTAGACTACATTTTAAATTTAAGTCTTAAAATAGGGAAGCAGTTTGGCCTATACAAAATTAATATTTCGATAGAGAAATGTATGGAAACAGATGACTAACGAAAACACAATACCGTCGAGTATCGGTCATTCCAAGCATAATACATGTAATGCGCTGCTTAATTTTCAAAGCAATTACAGTACCATCCACAAAGTTCTTATCAGTACATATTAGTTTATTTTTCAGATAATTAACTGTAATTCAGCGAAGCAAACATTTATTTTAATTATGTTAATAATCACTGAAAAAAATCTAACTAAAATGGCAGAAAACGTCACATGGTTAGAAGGTTGCACACCATAATTTGTTGTACATACATTTCAATGCTATTTCTATTTCATAACACATGTACAATTTTCTCACAATATTAGAAGATGCATAGGAATAGCATTTTTGGAAAGTATAATTAGTTGGTAATCGTTCAGTTACAAACTATTTATATGTTGACCACTCATATTTTTAGCTACAGTGTATGCAGCTTTAAACCTGCATCTATTGAGTTATAATAATGGAGTGAAAGAAGAAGAAGATATATATTAGTATGAATTTTGATTATGAAATAAAACTATATTTAATTACAAATATTGTTGTGTTATCAGATGTTGTAAATGACAATAGACATATTGTATTGGGTATATTATTTCAACTTCAAATGGTGACTCTTCATGATTCACAACGACTCTAAATTTTGTTTTGGACTCCATATTTTCATCTCGTGACTCTCCATATTTTTGGATGAATGAGAACATATATTTCTGGAGTTTATCTTTGGCACACACTGGCCGTACAAACTTAAAAAAAAAAAACTTGTAGGTAGGTAATACTTTTAAAAGAAATGTTTGTCCACCAATGTTTCCGTTGGTCTACCAACTTTTCAAAGTTCGGAACCCTGGGGACCACCTCAATTCTCAATGAGTTTCCAACACTGTATATAGCACGTTTTGCAGATTTGATCATACTTTCGAATACTCTGCCAAAATGTGGAGCACTGGCAGGATTGAAAATCCACTTAATACTTTGGTTTGCTGCAGATCTCAACAATTTTTCATGGTCAAATTTATCAGTCAGTTCACGAAGTTCTTTTTCAGCTCCCATGAAATTGGTCCCATTATCACTAATATATCAGATAACATCTTTTCTGGAACTCCACATCGACTGGTCATCCTATTCAAGGCATTCGAGTTTCTAAGCCATTTCAAGGTGCACTGCTCTTGATGACAAACGTGAATAAACACAGATATCGCTTTACTCTGTGTTTACCTCTGCCTTGAACTGTGATGAATAAACAGCAAAATACACTGCACAATGAATAAATGCTCAAAGACTAAATCTGCAGGTTTAGCTTTTTGCCTTCTACACACTTAACACTCTTTTTCCCATTCACAAATCTCTTCACGAGCTGAAATATCCAAAACCGATTAGATAAACTATGAATTGTCAGATTTGTTCCTGCAACATGATGACCTTTTCATGATACTGTTTGACATTTATTTGGTAATCCAACTTTTTCGTGGTAATATGATTGGTTCTCGAACATCATGTGGTAAGAGCTCTGCAAACTTGAGTCGTCCATTCATGCGAATTAGTCCATCCTCATCGATGTACTGTTTCAGTCCAAGTAGTTTGTATGTATAGACTGATTTCAGCATATTCTATTTCTTCTGTGGTAACTCTCCAAGTAGTTTGTATGTATGGACTGATCTCAGCATCTTCTGTTTTTTCTGTGGTAATTCTCCAAGTAGTTTGTATATATGGGCTGATATCAGCATCTTGTTTCTTCTGTGGTAACTCTCCATGCATTCACTTATTTTCTGACAACTGACAGTTTCTTATTAATCGAATCATCCATGCATGAACTCTTGTTAGTGTTTTCCAACTTAAAAATTGTATTGGATGCAATCTCCTGTTTGAATCACTGGGTTGAGGAATAAATAAAGTTCTAAATGACTTTTTCATTTCAAAGTCTGAGTTCTTTGTAACAATTTGAATGTTCTTTGTGGGACAGTTTTCTTCATCCATCCCAAGAAAATCTGGACCTTCCCACTAATCAGTTTCCCCGATTAGCTTCGAAGTAGATATATCCCTTGAGAGCATATCAGCTGGATATACTGATGTTGGTATATGACACCACTGTCGAGCTTCAGTTGAACTTTGAATCACTCTAATTCTATTTGCTACGAATGGTTTGAAGTTTCTGCTTCAGCCACGAATCCACCATAACACATTCATGCTGTCAGTCCAAAAAATCTCTCGAGATATTGGAACATCCAGAACTTGGGTGATTGATAAGGATAACCTTAAACCAAGAACAGCTGCCACTAATTCTAATTGAGATATGCTCATAGTTCCATTAGAGCAACTCTTGTCTTTGCAGCCACTATTTGACATGAAACGTGTCCATCACTGTATGTACATCTGGAATATGCTACTGGTCCATATGCAACTAGTGAAGCGTCAACAAATGTATGTAGTGTTAATGACACAACAAGCTCATTCTGCTCAAGGAACCATGGCACATTAATGCTGACCAGTTGACTAAGTTCACTGAACCACTGATTAGCCTTTTCACACGATGCACTGTCTAATTGATCATCCCAATTGAAACTTCCCATCCACATTTCATGCAGGACAATTTTTCCTCTCATTGTAAATGGTCCCAAAAATCCCACAGGATTGAAAAGTCTTGCTATTTTGCTCGGGTACTTAAGTTTTGTAAGAACTCGGTCAATATTCTGAGAGACTTTGAACATGAATACATCTTTTGATGACCACAACAAACCTAATGTCTTTGTTGATGGCAAATGTCCCTCATCAAGATCTATTTCTACAGCTCTATCCTTTTCGGGTACATGCTCGAGTAATTTGAAAGAATTTGACAACCATTTATGGGCATGCATTCCAGCTTGTTCCCACAAAGCTGACAACTGATGGTAGAGCTCTTCTGCTGTATCATCGTCTGGCACACTATCCATACTATCATCCATATGTGTAGATTTCAAAACAGTTTCAATGTATCAATGTTTCTGCAGCCATTGGAAACATGTCTGTATTTGACTTGGCATGTTCTTCAGTAACATACTGCGCTAGAAATGGTTACGAATTGATGCCAAACACCACTGGTTGAATTCATACTAATCTGGTGGCTTTGTTGGATCCACATTCCGCCATAGGATTAGGAATCAATGAAACTTTCTATCTTGTGGATCTGTTTCTATTCTGAGATACATCTCAGCTATATCACATACCAAAGCAACTTGATGTTTTTGAAATCTTAAAAGTACATCGAAAAGTTCCTGCTGCAGTTTTGGTCCTTGATTAATAACACTATTTAACGAAATGCCATCAACCTTTGCTGCAGCATCAAACACTATTCTTGTCTTTGTAGTTGCCTTATAAGGCTGCAAAACTGGAAAATGAGGCAAGTACCACTTCAGGTTGTTTTTCCTCAGGAGGCACTTTTCTAATGTATCCTTTCATCTCATACTCCTGTTCCACTTAATTTTACCAATGTTTTAACGTAAACAGGAATCCAAAAGTGTTACTGAACTTGAAAAATAATAACATCGCATACTGAACTTTAAAAAGTATACATTTGGAACATCACTGTAAATAAAGTGAAAGTAGCATGGACTGTGCAAAAAAAATGAAATAAACTGGAACTGTTCATAAAAAACATAGTTAACTTCAGCAAACATTAAAAAAACAAACCTGTTTTATAAATTCAGGGGTCCAGAAATGGAGAAATTTTCATTAGTCCGCCAGACAAAAACCAACTAAATTTCTACTAGTCAGCCAGCCTATAGAATAATATATAAATTTTTAACAACAGTGCAAATGGGCTATTCCACAACTCGAGGGACATGAAGGAAAAAAAGAATTCATAATTTAATTATGAAAAGGGTCCAGATATATTCATAATATCCCTAATTTGCAGAAAAACTAAAAATTGTTGTTGACACTTAATGTTTTCCTTGTTTAACTTAGAAGAAAATCTGAAGGCATGGAATCATGTTGTTTCTAAGCCAAGGCAAAGTTAATAAATACATCAATCAGCTTTTAAATTATGTGATGTGAATCTGAGACAAGGAAAGAAAACTGTAACGTCCGTCACACGTAACGTTCGTCGCAGTCAAAAGTGAGTTGGTGTAACGTCCGTCACGTTCCTGTGAGTCATTAACATTCAGGTCCAGTGAAAAAAAACGGATTATAAATGGCAATTCATAAAAAGTTGATTCACAAAACTGTCAAACAAAGATTCATTCTTTAAAATTTAGAAAAAGTTGTTTAGCAAAATTGCAAAATGTCACAAATAAAACATTTCGCAAAACATCCAAAATGAAAATGTTTGCAGAAAGTTGGCAAACGTGGTTTATGCATTTTTTTCAATGTCATGTAATTTATTTACATCCATCA